>KZ302084.1:0-65145 GCA_002554575.1 Amanita thiersii Skay4041 | reverse complement strand
CCACCAATGCACCACTGCCCATTTCCACAACAACGATCTTTTAATGAAACCAATTCACAGACTCAGTTTTTACTGTCTCCGAGCGAGGAAAAGAAAGAAAACCCTGTCTTACGGTCCGCACAACAAGATCCTCCAAGGGGGCAACATACGCCTGTGGTTCTGCAATACCCATACCCTTGATCGCAGTAATACTGTCGCGGCATCAAAAGACCGCGAATCTGGTTTGCGGAACCTGGGCTTCCCCCGCCGGTAGCAGGTACCGATTCGTGAAAAATTGCTGGACTAAGAGCTGCTTCTTGAGCACTGACTAGAGAAAAGCAGGCTGTTAGTGCCAAGAAAAAACCCGCTGTGAGATGGCGCATGGTTGGCAAATGTATGCCGTCAGTCGATGTAGTTCTGTCCACCCTCGAAACGAAAAGGATGCTGTCTATATAGACAATCTGGGAACAGGGCTGAGGTTGGGGGGTTCATTAATGCGTTCAGTTTTTCCACCCCCTGCAAGCCTCCAGAGCTGTGCTACATAGTGCGTCTATAAATAGAATGATCACCAGGTGTTGATTAATGCAACCTAGCATTTGTTCAAACTCGAAGTAATTGAGTGTTACCAGTTCTGGGCAGACAAGGGGGCATCTGAATCCATTTAACAATCCTATAAACCCAATTGTAGGCTCATTTCTCTGGGACTTTATTCCCCCTCCCTCGTCTCCACACCCAGTCAAATATAGCCCAGCTAAGGGTCTTGTTCGGGTTCAGTGAAGCGTGACAAATGATAAAGGGTCCCTGGTAGCTTTTAATGGTTACCTGATCTGGGTCGTGGTGGCAGCACGGGACAGCTCACTCAGACTAACATCTCAAACAAGTTGTTCTGAATGGAATGATTGAACTTGGCAGGAGAACAAAGTGATACACTCGCTGGAGTACAATGCCTAGCAACGCATGATGACTGAAACAAAGGGTGGCAGAGGCATGTCTTTTCCCTTCTTTGCTTCTTTTCGTTCTGACAATTGATGTGAAATGAGTGAGTGATTAAGTCTAGATGACTTTCGCCCAGACGTGATGATAAGCATCATTGCTGTAACGGAACCTTGAATTTTTTTTTCAGTCTTGTTTGGTTACGCCACACATTGGCTGCCGAACGGCGTGAGATATTGATCCGTATTGGTCATTCGATGGCCTTCGTTTGATTTTCTTTGTTTTCATACTTTGGCGCTTATCAGGAGTCTGACTGCGTCTGATGACAATGCAGTGCTTTGTTTGTGCAGCGAGAGTTGATCAGGGGGTCATTGTCATGTGTCTTTGTGAGCATCAATGGTCGTCCTCGGCGAGGGGGTTCACTTATTGATGCACAGCCTTAGGTTGCAAGGCTGCACAAGAATAATCGAGACGCGAATCTATTACGGTGAGTATGTAACGCGAGATGAGGAATTGAAGTATGTTCCTCCTTGTGTTTTATCCATGCTGCCTACTGATAATGATAATTCAAAGATCCCGTCAGATTGTCCAGAAAGCGACGTTGCCCAATAAATCTTAGCTTCATAAATTGCAGTATCTGTAAAATTTGATGTTCAGGAACATGAACATCCCCAGAGTTCCCAGAGGGTGCCCTAAAATTAACAACACGTAACATTCGCGGATATTTAGTCGCCCCGTTTGCATGATCTGTTGTGGTGGTACCACCATTAGGCGCACCTACTGGTATCTTGATCCTACATGGTCATGTCCATCAGAATCGGTCAAGTCATACAGGCAACAAGCAATACTTATTCAAAAAAATTGAACTCGATGAACCAATTCACCCCATCAATTTGGCTGCCCTGCAAAGTTTGATTATAGACGTAGATAGTGTCACATTTAACGACGTTCCTGTTATTTGCGACAAGTCAAGCTGACTGTTCGTACAGTCCATGGGGCCAGAGTGGTCAAGTTTTTGCAGGTGGCCGTTGACGAAGACGTCAAAGTGCGCTCTGTTTGTCGATAACACTACCCCAGCCGCTGCTATGCCTGGATGTAGACTGCTCAGTACAGAAGAAGAAACAACTTGGAAAAACATACTTGGTTTGTCACTTCTAATCACTGTGAGGGACTGGCCCCCATATGAGGTTTTTATGGAAAACCTATTGCGGCCACACAAGAAGGTGGCACCCGTCCACCTACCTCCACTCCAGGTAATGGATCTATCTCCCAAACCGATAAACACATCCTGGTAGGTAGGTTCTAGGTCTGGGGGCCCAGAAGATGTCTCAAGCGCAATGGATGGAGTCGTTATGGAGGCTAAATACTAGCGTGAATAATGATTTCAACGATCTTGAATGGCTGCGGCTGACAGTCGTAATAGGTGTTGTGGTCAAAAGCGTTGTCTGCGGGTGATTTTTCAGTCGTTGGCTGGAGTGAAGGGTCCTGGATTGTCTTCTGGTGAGTGGAGGTCGCGGTTCCATCACCGTTGTTGCCAACAACACCCGAACACATCTGACCGTTTGGACAACACCCGACTTGTCCACTCGGGTCTCGAACGCAGTAGTTGCTAATAGTCCCACCTGTTATTAAGAGATTGGGGCCAAAGTAAGTAGTGACTCTTACCCAGTTCACGACAACCACCATCTAATGCAACACAAGCACCATGTTAGTGAGTACTATTGCTAAAATAAAACTTGATACTAGGCGATGCATACCAGTACAAATTGCCATGTTTTGGGACAGTAGTTGTTCCCTTCGCAGCTATTGAAATTATTTGGGCAGCATCCAACACGTGAAATCAGTATTTTAACCTATGAAAGGTAGACTTTGAACTAACCGCCTAAGTTATTGCACCATTTTCCGGCATCACAGCAGTCTTGGTATCAAATCGAAATATGGTATCAGTTAACAGTAATCAAACCTGATAAGCAGAAAGACGACCCACCCCACGCGGCACAACAGTCCCAACCAATGGGACAACAACGTATCCCATCATCGCAAACACCATATGTCGGGTCATCACAGCAGCATGTCGAAGTACTAAAAGTCCCCCTATTTCTGATCTTGGACCGAACCCTTTTATTGCTGCCGTAGCCTCATAACGGGTCGCAGGAAGGATACCTGGATCTGCTTGGCTGCTCATGACAAGCGAAATACAGACCAAAGTCAGCAAAAGCGCTGAGCGACTCGAAAAGCGATACTGCATCTCTAGAATGTGTTCTCGTTATCTTGCATCAACTCTCCCGTGGAGCAGATTTTATACACCAGTTGAGGGCGCCTGTAAAGAAGCCAGAAGCATGTGTGTAAGTGGAGCAAAAACAACAGCAGGCATTCATATCCAACTTTGCGAATTGTTGAGCGGATAGGCATCAAGCGTAAGCGCTAGTGAAAGGAAAAATACAGTGTATCATCGATTGACTAAGGTCATCCGACTTCAGGCTGATGATCAATAGCGTATAATTATTATTGAAAACAAGGGTTCGATGGAGCGCGCAAACGAATTGTCTGAAAGTCGATGATGAGCGTTACGAACAATCCTTCAAGTTCAAAGCTCTTGATGCGATCCATAGAAGAACAACTGTCTAGGTGTGCTTGGAATCTGTCAAGCTATATTGGAGACAAGCAGCGCTTCTTTTGTATTGGAGCAACTCACAGGATTCGTGACATATAAGGTGCTTCTGAACACATCAAAAGTCGTCACGGGAGGTGCCGGTGTGAATTCTACCATCTTGCAGTCAGTGCTATTGACAAGAATCTGCCATTCTG
Organism: Amanita thiersii Skay4041; assembly: GCA_002554575.1. NCBI lineage: Eukaryota > Fungi > Basidiomycota > Agaricomycetes > Agaricales > Amanitaceae > Amanita > Amanita thiersii. The sequence continues at coordinate 61,425 of KZ302084.1, read as the reverse complement.
TTGGGAACTGCCGAAGGGAGCATTTACCAGACATGGGGTACGCAGGCTACAACCCTACTTTCCAGATGTGACTGAAAGACCTTTATCATTAAAGACAAGAAAGCTATGAAAGAACTGGGATGGTCCATACTATTCATTGTGTACCTCGTTGATCATTAATACATTTCACCTCTCAAGAGAAACCTTTGCTACTAGTAATTATTCCACAAACTATTCCAGCATAAAAAAAGTACAAAGCAAACGATATTCATCACAATCCAGCGCTCATCTTCGTGTCATGTTCTGGTTATGCTCCGAGAAGTGCGGCGATCAAGGCAACGGAAGGTACAAACGCAAATAAGTTCATCATTTGGGTATCCTTCATGGCTGATGAAAGTGCAGTAGGTGTTAGTGACGAAGTTCCAGTTCCCGAGCCAATCCGTTTTTGAACCCTGTCATAAAGAAAGTACGGCTGCTTAGCAAATAAATAATGGCGCAAGTAATGTAATTACTCACAGGAAGCTGTTGAATTCAAATGACCAGTCAGATCCTCCTACTTGGCGGCTTTCTAGAGGTACAGGTCCTATGATGAGTATTGTAACGGTCAATGTCACTCCGGCTGGTGCCATGCCAAGTTGGATGTAGGTGCAGTTCGCGATGTTAACATTGCTTAGATCTTGCTTCTCGTTATTGATCAAAATGTCAAACCGTGCACCGTTTGCAGATATATCAAGAAAAACGAGACGATCTATCGAGAGAAAATGTTTCAGAGATTGTGCATGGAGGTGGAACAAGCAGAAACTCGTACTGGTATCCGAAGTAGAGCTCCAGGTGATTGAATGTTGTCCTGCTGAAGTCTTCTTGGATTGTTGCGTGGTATTGCAGAAAGACAGGCCAACATTCCATTCTCCACCGTTGAAGTTGATTGATACATCGTTGGCTGTAATAATTTCATTCTCGGAGCCAGGTTCTGGTACAGGGATAACACCAGCGCCACCACTGGGACTGGCTGTAGGCCGACTCGACGCTAGCGAACATATCACTAATCTGATTTCTTCAAAAGAGTCAGTTCACTCACAGGATGAGGAAATTGGCGATGGTCTTGTTGTTGTTGGGGGTGTTGTTGTGGGAGGTGGTCTGGGAGAGGTTGTTGGTGGTCTCGTTGTTGTTCTCGGAGTGGTTGTTGGTGGAGGAGGTCCACCACCGCCAATAGGACCATAACAAGTTTGACCGTTAGGACAGCATCCCACATTTCCGCTCGAATCCTTGACACAGTATGTACTTTTGGGTTATGATAAGACGAAACATGCTCATGACTAAGTCAAATAAACCTCACCCTGGCCAACAACATCCTCCGTCTATACAACAGACATCAGCAAATGGTTAAGGGATAATCTGAGGGGTAGCCTACCGCTGCAGCATTGCCAGGTTTTGGGGCAACAATGGTTACCCGAGCAGCTATTATAATTATTAGGGCAACATCCTACATGGAATATATTAAATGATGATATGCATAAGTCCATGATGAACCACATACCCCCAAACCCGTTACACCATTTCCCGGAAGCACAACAGCGACCTAAGCATGATCCGCCGACTCAGCCACATTATTGAATAACATAAAATCATCTCATTACCATCAGAGCAACAATCCCCTCCAATCGGACAACAATGGTTAGTGCCTCTGCATACACCATATCCGGGGTCAACACAGGCACTTTGTCGTTCTATCAGAAGACCACGGATTTGGGCCCTCGAACCTTTCCCTTCCATAGCTGGCACAGCCTCATGGTGCACTGCAGGCAGGAAGGGGGACCCCAAATCGTCACTCCTGACAAAGGGGATGCAACCAGCAACGAGTAACAGTACCGTGGTGAAGTGATACATAGAACAGCGAGCTTGCGTCAAGACCCATTTCCATGATCGATGTCCACTTTTTATACGCACGGGGAGGGTAGTTGGCATATGTGGGACGAACATATGTAGGCCCAATGCTAATATTAGTGGATACTCATCTAGGCAAGATTGTTTCAGGCTAGGGGCAAAAACATCCGTATGCAGTTGTACCTTGACGATATCCGGCAACTTTGACGTGTGATAAGCAAGTACGATGATTTTAAGATATCCCAAATGTCCACGGGTCACTAACTTCGATTCCAATACACGGAAATGCTTCGTCCATCGACAGTGCCTCCGTACCTTTCGGTGAGTGACCAAATATTTTGAGGTTAGTGGCTCTCTAAATCATGATGCCAAGCGTTAATAGAGCAATAAATGCTAAACCATCTCAAGCCAGAATGTACCTGCCGGGTATTTTAATAGGATCCATCTCCATGATCCATTTTTTGTTCATGAAAGAAGTGCCGTTGTAAAGACCAATGTGATCATCATGCATTGTGCCTACTACCTGCACAGCACCGACATCGAGGCAGTGCGAAAGTGGAGCAGGCTAGTTCGGCATCGCTACAGTCTGAGTAGAGTTATAGATGGCTATCACTCGCCGGCAGTGTTAAGGATCAGTGATGACCTACAGACTGAGATGCCGTGTCCCCCATGTGCCAATAGGTATGATTCACTGTTCAAGAAGCTTTTGAGTTTGTATTGTGTTTGGTTTTGATTGAAAAGCCTCCGTTATTACTTCCGACGTTGTGTGAGCACTTACCAGTGACTGTGCTCCACACCTGACTATATTGTCTGCCGCAGTATCAGCACAAGATAGCATTGTATATGCGCATTCTCAAGGCAGATACGCACTCCAGGTGTCATGTTCGTGCTACCTGAGTGATGGTCTCAGTGATGAATCGATATTTCACGATTCCCATCATTCTAAACTGTTGACAGTTCTTTCTTTACGACGCGTTTCTAATGGGCTATTTTTCCATAATTGAAGTTGAGTTCACAAAGTCATTTGTGGCAGTGAAGCACTTCTTTTCCACTGTCTGCCTACTGGACAACGCTGACTCCCCTTCACTGACTCCCTACTGATTCCCATCCAGGCTTGCCTTTTGCCTCCTTGAGCTTGAAGGCCCTTGATTGAGAAGTAAGATACACTGTCATCACACTTGTTTTCACTGTGTTATTTGATGGTGGTGATGATATGTTGTCGGCTCCGCTAATTATTTGTCAATCGAGTCACACCTTCGAAACGCCTAAATTTGGTTTATGACCAGGTGATTGTCCTAAATAGGAATTCAGACAAGGTGCGTGGGTTCACAATGCTAGACTGACTGTACTTTAAATACGATAATATTTATTGTTACCACTGACGCATCAGAGTTCCCTTCCAACCCCAATGTAAGCCCGCCTAGATATGACTGCACCTGGTCAGGTAGGGAACCATTGTCGTGGCTACCCTCCTAAGCAGACGGCGCCTAGGAGGTGCTCAAGAATAGTCACAAGAGATCTTGTGTGTCATGCCATCGTGTAGCCAAGTCGCGAATCAAGGAGCTGGTGTTTCAGGAAGATGGCGAGAAATCTGCCCATAGCAGTATTTCCACGGGAACCTTCTCGTATAATGAGTGTCTGGATTATTGACAGTTGGTCTGCTGTTTCGACAAGCGAAGGAAGACTTTGAGGCTAATGAATCCGCCTATCGAATGGAGGGTCCTTGTGACTTTGAAGACCAGCTCGAACATCGTGATGTGGTTTGTCAGGGTGCATTTTAATCCAACTCGTACAACACAGACGTTGAAATAGCGCAAAAATGACAATGGATAGAGCTGTAGGTAAGACTACGAGACCGTGACGGTGGGCAACAGAAAATAGACGAACAGAAGGTTTTATGTTTAGTCTTGTTTGGCAACAACCTGGCTGAACGTCTGAGACTCCTACAGGCTACCGTAGAACAACCTGCGCACTGAGTACTGAGTTGTCCACATGTGCCAATGAGTTTCGAAACTCTGGTTTCTTAGTATTCCCTTGTGTATTTGCCGCCACCAAGAATACACTGTCAACGAGTGAGAGTTCAAGTTGTGTCCAGCTTTCATATGGTCATCGGATATTCACTGACGTTTTTTTGCATGTAGACATTATGCGCAGCAGTGTCGACACAAGATAGCATCGTATATGCGTGTTTCTATAGTAGTAGTAGAACTGCACACCGACGACTAGTGTCTTTGACTTCTCACCACATCTCTTACACAGGCCCCTCTTATTAAACGATCTCCAATGTATTCCTTAACTCCTAATACGATCAGGATCTATAGGGGGCGAGTCCATCCGTGGCAGTGCATTGGCTATATCTCCGCTTTCCGCTGTGCTGAATAGTCAAAACCGGCGATGGGGGCTGCCACTCCCTAACCGCTCATTCTTATCCAAGCCCTACATTCTTTTCTCCCAACCATGATGGTATTTTCTCGACGAGCAAAGCGTATAATCATCACACTCGCTTCTATTCTTCTGTGTATCGTTGTCGTGGTCTCGCTGCTGCCTGCTCTGCTCGACATATCTTCGGACGAATCGTTCATCCTGATTCATGACAAACTTCACCGGACGTATTCCAAGTTTGATGAGCTTGTAACCCCGAAACGCACGAGTAAAGTTGGTGAACAGACAGTTGTCTCAAATAAAAATTCATACAAGGCGCATGGTTTTACGATGCTGGACCGACTATATATGAAGAATGGAACGTTATTTATCGTCACCAATGACCCTTCCGAGTTCCCTTCCAGACCTCATATCATATCCCGTCCCGTGGACATTGGGGCCGGCTTAGACATGACACCAACTGACCAGGTAAGGCACAGTATGTGACTATTATTCTGTCCATCCTCCTAACAAATGGCATCCAGGAGCTTCAATTCATCACTCCAGAAGAGTCCCAACTGATTTTGGGCGAACACGCCGTTCGTGTCGATGGTTTATCTTTCATTGTCTCCGACAACAACCAATTTGTAAATGTAAGTATCCATTTCAAACGCCCCATTGATAATTGTTGTTGATGATTGCCGCAGCACTACTACCATCTTTGGGGCGAAATCATCCTGGGAGCCTGGCGCATCTACTCCTCCCTCCGTTCCTCAACGAGAAGTCGTCATTTACCTTTTCCTGATCGGATCATTCTTCCTGTACCGTGTTTTACGTACTGTTTCTTAAGCCCATCGCTTACTTGTCTTCTTCTAGCACATTGCAGCCCGTTCCTGGAGAGATCCAGCACGAGTCAACGGCGCACTGTTACGAGCAGCCTTTCCTTCTTCCTCTCTTTTGGCCTCGGATTACTGGGGTGATCTGATCGAGCTTGGCCAACCTATCGTATTCGAGCGCGCATTGATCATTAACCGAGAAGCAGCTCACGGAGAGTAAGTAACTCTCGTATCAATTACCCACAGACCACATATAAAATAGAATCTAGCCCTCTCTATCAGAATCTTTACAAAATGATCGCAGGCACTTGGGGTGTCGAGGCTCCAGCAGATTTCTGGGAACCAATTCGACAGTCAGCGGTCGAAAATGCGGTAGGATATCTGCCATTGTTGGATTCTCGCGGTATCGTTGTCTCTCCCGACTCAAAGAAGACTACCTTACCTGTCGTGGTTTATGTTTCCCGGCAACGGGCATCAAGCCGGAGGCTGACGCAGAATGATCATTACCTTCTCGTTCAATCACTGGCAAAGCTCGCTGAGGAAGGTGTCTGTGAATTCCAGGCTGTCGAAATGGAGGGGATGAGCCTTAAGGAACAGATAGAGTTGGTTGCTCGAGCTACTGTGAGTTACGGAGCCGTTGAGGGAAATTCTATTCCATTTACATGATTTGTATCAACTAGATTATTGTTGGCGTACATGGAAATGGCCTCACTGTAAGTAATCCGTTTTTTCCCCGAAGCTTTCGCATGGTGAAACCTTCTTCTCTATAACAGCATCAATTGTGGATGCCAAGATCATCACGATCTACAGTTGTCGAGATATTCGCTCCTGGATGTAAGCAGGTTATTACACCCTGAATCCAGAACCCATTGAGATGTCCAATAGCATATACATTCGATTACGAGTTTCTCGCTAGGAACATGGGTCATCGGGTGAGCTTTCCTTGGACTCGAACTTGCCGAAGAGTTAACCTTTTTTTCTTTCATAGCACTACGCTGTGTGGAATGATACACTGCTCACATATCCCGCGGGATCCCGTCATGAGGTATGCCACGTCTGTCCTTCTATCATGTAAAGACTCATGTTTCTATAGAGAGTTTTCTTTGGAGATGACTTTCATGCTGGTTTGTTCCTTTTGTCAATTCCAATCTGTCCATGACTAATGAAATTGATTAGCAAACATACCTGTTTATGGACCTATTGTTGCCCACATGATAAGAGAGCGGTTAAGTAACTAAGTGAGCTACTTATATGCTGGCTGTTCATTAGTATACTGCATTGATCATTCTATTAGTAAGTTTGTCCATGTGTAACAGTAGCTGGAGAGTCTTGGCAGGGAATTGGAGTGGTGATGGAATCAACCACTCTGAATTGTGAGAGTTTTAGTTGCTGTTTTCTGTTGACCTGGGTGTATGTACTGTACAGTATCAATGCTTGAAATCAGGTTATTAGTGTTAGCAGCAATCTAAGATAATATTAATATCTCAGTGATAATGGAAACACTGTATATATTGGTCATTTACCTAAGATAATATTAATCTGAGATAAAGTTAGAATTGTACATAAAAGAAGTTTTAATATACTCACATCTCAGTGATAATGGGAACACTGAGGTGTGAGTGGGAAATTTTTGTGTAGATAAGGTGAGGTACAAAATAAGAACAAACACAGACTTGGCTGTGTGCGAGCTCGTACTCCAACATGTTCTTGGATGCTGGATTAATGATTTATGTTAATTGCACTCTTTGATCAGGAAACAGCAAGGTGCAACTGAGAGACCCACTAAACTCAACAGACTGTTGACCATGGAATAACTAGCATTGCCTTATACTGGCACAAAATCATTCGCCTCAATAGATACCTTGGAGGTATAACCAAGCATGGAATCCAAAGCTGTCCTATGCCAGAAATACACTAAGATTCACACAGCATCCCATGATAAAGATTCTGATGATGATATTGTCAATGGTTTCAACAAAAGCAAGACTATTTCGCATAACATAGATACAAAGCATTTGCACATAACAAGGACGATTCCAAAGGTTAGCTGAGAACAAACAATCGAACTAGAGTTCTGTTGTTAGTATTTGCTGGTCAGTTTTTCTTTGACTAATGGAAGAAACGATAAACCAGGACATACAATTTTTTAATGCGTTATGCTGCTCCAACAGAGCTTCGAGTTGTTGAATTCTTTCCAAAGCTGCTTCCTTCTCAGCACGTTCCTTTTCCTTCTCAGCACGTTCCTTTTCCTTCGCAGCACGTTCCTTTTCCTTCTCAGCACATTCCTCTTCCTTCGCAGCACGTTCCTTTTCCTTCGCAGAACGTTCCCTTTCCTTCTCAGCACGTTCCTTTTCCTTCTCAGCACGTTCCTTTTTCACCTCTTTCTCTGCCGCTTCGGCTCTTTGCTCTGCAACTTTGTACCGCATTCCTACCTGTGCAATCTGAGGATAATGTCAGAAATTGGGATGTGCATTTACAAAAGAAGACAAAAATCGCACCTTTGCTTCAAAGTACTGCTTCTGCTTTTCAAAGTATGCAACGACATCTTTACGTTTCCAAGTCTCTATGGTTACTGGTATGTCACCCAAACACCCTGGTTTCATTTTTTTCCCCTTTTTATTCCTGACTACTTGCGACGGCTTTGATGTATGTTCCGGGTATTTTTCTTTTAATGCATCCATAAAAGTGAATGCGAACCAATAGCAGTTGTGACTGAAAACATTGTAATGTGCTGCTGTTAAGTAGACAGTTAATCCAAGAATCGTAATGTCCAGCAAGGTGGGGCCATTAGGTGTGCGAAACTTGATTCGGTCAATATAATTAGAACCCATTTCGCGATTCGTGATTTTGGTCACGTCGTCTAGAGCAGCTTTCTTTATGAATGCAAGAAGGTAGAAGAAAACATTTCGCTTTGGCTGAGGAATGGGGTAGGCAATGCTGAGGTTCAAATTGGGATCAATCGGCGGAGGAATGTCAGAATCACCCGGTGGTGTGGGATCAACGTCATTGAGGGAACCGGGTGTATCAGACTCATCCACGGTCATGGAAGGAACAATAAGTGGGTTGGGCGTATGGTGAGCTGGGAGAAGTTTAGGTGTAGCAGAGATAGCGCCAGAACCAGACACACCAGGATCCATAGGAGAGGAAATGGCAATACTGGGCGCAGGGCAAGCCAAGAGAGAGTTTTTCGTAGCCGAGGCACCACCAGATTCAGGCAAGGCAGGAACCATAGAGGGTGTAACGGGAGAAAGGGCAGGAATGGCGAGAGCATTGGTTGAATGAAGATCTGCTAGAGGGTCAGATGGAGCAGACACGGTGGGAGGATGAAACAAACCAGCATCCGGTGGGGAAGTTGTAAGAGGACCAGGTGAAGAAGGGCCAGAAGAAGAACCAGAAGAAGGTCTCGACGCATCATGATTTGCACCAGTATTAGATGAAGTAGAACGAGGAAACCAAGTGGGTCGGTGGAATCCTCGTTGGAGACGAAGATTAATCGTCTGATTCTCGGGTCCTCTCAACCTCACAACTACATACTCGTGTTGAACACTAGACTTGGGGTCCTTATAGCCTCTGACTTCGTAGACTTTCCATCGGTCTCTGGGGATGTCGTCCTGAGTATATAGGATGTAGAGGGACTGAAAGAAGGAGACAATATCGACAGAAACACCACGTTGTGACAACCGATAAAACTCCTGGGTAGGGTCATCTATGGTGCGGCTGAAGAGTCCAGTGAAGAAATCCATGAGAGTGTAAAGTCGAGTGGCAAGTGATATGTGGTATGATACGGTGAGTGCATTATAAGTATCAGGCTGCACTGCTTTTTGATGCTTTTTCATAGCAGAGTACTTGCGAGAGAGAAGCTGCGTGTCACCGTGCTGGACGAGGTTGATGATGAACTCAGTCAGGGTCACCCACCTTCCTAAATAGGAATTCCTCCTTCGGCCATGTGCCCATCGACCACTGCCAATCAAACACGCAGCTCGGTGTCAGCGTCCAACACACTCGCCTTGAGGGCTTCTTCACTTTCCCCATATACAATTTCCTTTCTTCCGCATACCAAACAATCAATGAACACGCGTTTGTCTCCTGTGTTTCCGTTCTCAACGGCGAATGTTCAGTATTATTCTACTTGACATCTCAACAAGTCATCGCTGGCGCGACGAAAGCTGCCCTGCAGTCTCACCGTCCACCAACGCGATCCCGTTCTAAAAATAAACCAAACGCGTGAAGCCCCTAATTAATACGAGATTCATACTACAATCCCAACACGCCATCAAGTAAATGGTATCTCCACTTACTGCCTGTGCCAGGCATAATATCACTGTCTACAATCTTTCTCTGAGCAACTAGGCTGGGGACTACGGTATAACTTTTAAGCCGTCCACTTTCGATTAGCCAGGCCAGGGCTTGGTCGATGGAACGGGAATAGGCGAATGGTGCATAGCGGAGGTGTAAGAGAAGTCGGCGTGCACCAATCTTGGAGAGCGCGTATGCGTGTGTGCATTTAGGACTCCGGGAGGGGAATAATCGGAATTTTGGAGGTTTTTCTTGGGTGAGGTCGTCGTTGGGATTTTTTAGGGGCGCTGCTACACCTTCGCTGGACCAGCAGAACCCTGTGTAGAGTAACGTAAAATCAAACTCAAAAAAAACTCAAAAAGCACAGAGATCAGGGGCGTACCTAGGTACACTATATCCCAGTCATCAGGCAGCAGAGGCCACATGCCTGCCAACTGACCTCGAATGTCGCGCTCCATATCAACGTCATCTTCAAGTATTAAAACAGAGTCTCGCATTTCGAGATTCTCCTTATTCGCGATGCGGTGTATGAGTGAAAGATGGGAATGCCAACAGGCAACTCTAGCAGGGGTGAGATAAAGGTGTTTGGGAGGTTTCGCAGGGTAGTTTCCAACAGTATAATTACGAGTAGTGCATAGTAAAGGAGGGAATGGGTGTATTTGCCAGTCTTCGCTTAGTTTCGAAATAGATTCAGGTTTCAGGAAGTCGGGGGTCCATAAGTCGAGGATTTCGGTAGATTCGGCCAGTGTAGAAATATCGGCGGGCCAAGAGAAGGAACAGTAGGATGATAAAGGAATGTTGTGATGCTCCTGAAGAGAGAAATTTGCTTCAGTAGCAGTTGGTGACTTGGCAGCAGCGCATTCTTCGCGAAGTAGCGCAACGCGCTGCATTATGGCTCCAACAATGGTGTCATTAGCTTCTGTAGCGGGATGGTAGGTCCAGCGAAGGCCCAAAGCTGACCGCAAGCGCTCCATTTCTCGCCATCTCTCTTCTCGCCTCGGAAGCGAAACAACATAGATTTCCGAAGCAATGCCAAGCGTTGGCGAACCCCTCCGCCATTCAAGAGGAGCAGCCGAGTAGTTCTGTTCGCTGGTGTAGTGCACAGAAAGTGGAGAGTTTGTAACTGGATAGTAGCAAAGCAGGAAGAGTAAAGCGAGAAAGCCTGCGATTATGAGGACGGCTATGCGGATTCGCAGCGTTGCCATCCACGCCCAGAGCGATTCGGGGTTAGTTTAATTTGCTGAAGGTGCTTCGCGCTGTGACAGTCTGTGACAGAAACTTTAGTTTGCTGCTATTTGGGGGTATGTAACTAGTATTCGGGGCCTAAGTGTCCTGCTTGGTGGTTAACAAGCTTATTGTCTTCCTTCCACCTCCTCAATTACTCGTCCATTTCCTATGGACTGCTAAAGAAAACACCAGAGCTGAGCGCCTATCTCATATCACCCTTGTCTCGTGTTCATCAAGGTTGCATATGAGTTCTGTATACTGAGACTTCCCAAGGAAAAGCGCATACATGATGCGAATATTGAACTCTTGAACGCCTGGTGCAACTGAACCCCGAAGCCACTCAAACTGACTTTTCCGCAAGCGATACTCTTGGATATAACCACCGCTGTCGGGTTGAACCGCTGGACGTTTCGTTCATGGACGGGTAAGTGATTATAGCAATGACCCGAAATTCCACGTTAATCACATCACATTTGTAATTAAAGCGCATATATTTTTGCAAATCTCACCACATATATTTCACTTCGAGATATGCAGTTCCTGACCTGACAACTCTGTCAAGCAACGTACTGTATGTCCTTTCGTACGTTCCCAATGCGCATACACCCACCCTTCGTGTTCAAAGAACTAATACATGCATCAGGTTACCGGAAATTGACGACCTGATTCTGGCCCTGACCTAAATTTGAATGAGCGCTTGGACACGTTGTGGTATTCCAACTTGAGCTTACACTGGTCATCAATAAGCCCCTCAACGTTGAGGGTAGCAGTAAGGTGGCCCGACGATGTTTCTCCTGACCTTCGCTTTGGTTCGAGTTGGTTCCGACGTTTCAAAATCGGCGCCACCGGCTCCTAGTTCCAATTGTTATCTGTGTAGTATTTGACAGGTCAATGGCTGGTTGACCTCTACCGGGATTTCAGCGCTTGAGGAAAACTGTGGACTGTGGACTGAGGAGACATGTAATACATAATCCTTGAGAAACAACAGGGTCCTGGATGATGCCGGGTGTTGTCAACCTATGATACCAAGCGCCATTGAGCCAACAAAACAATTCCCATGACTGCGTCAGCTTTGCACCCGTCGTTGTATAGGTCGCCTTTTGTTTTTTTTTTTCCTATTGAAAGCTGCCCCTCGATAAACCTCAAGCCGGTGCACTATGAGAGGCCAAACTATCTGAGTGCTTACAGTAACAGGTCCAAGTCACAGATATATTGAGCCGATCAAAATATCATCAGGCGCTTGATAGTGGTTCCGATCACAAAAAGTTTTGCAAGAGATTTGTCCTTTTACGATCATCTCATCCAGCATTTTCTTCCAAACGACTGCTTTGAATGGAACAGCAGAATCATCAAGGTGCGCCATCCTTGACCAGTTGACCATAGTGTAGCAATTGACCTGTATTCAAACAGCTTGTCCATGCCTAAAAATTTGCCCCGCCTTCCTTTTTTGGAAACGCCAAGTAGCTTGACGCCAACCGCTTTTCATTCTATGTTCGAGTTGGTGACCGCATTGTGGAATCGACACGAGCAAAGCGTACGTGGATTGCAGTTATATAAGTGAAGAAGATGTCGTTTGGCCTCGTTTCCTTTCACCAGGATCGAGTTCGCAGGAATTCAGTTGAAAAAATCAAGGTTCAATCGCCGCGCATACACAGGTACACACAAGGTAAGCTCCGCCTATCTATTGTTATATCAACAAATACAGTAAACTGAAGAACAAACAGTGTGTTGTCGATGCCCAATAAAACCCCGAGAAAAGCCAACTCGAAACATAGGTCACATCCTATCCTTGATACTGCAGCCTGGGCGTTCTTTGCGTTATTCTCTCCGGGGAGTGCGCAGTCGTTTTCCAGAGAGAACTCACCAGCTGACTCTGGCGTGCCCGCGTCTGGTCCTACTGTGTCTGCAGCCTCGGGTGTAGCGAGAAGGAGCACTGAAGGGAGCAAACGACGAATACAACGCGCCAAGACAAGGACGGATCACCCATCACTTCGTTCCCATAACTCCAAGACTACCACCAGCTTCAAAAAATCGGTCAGTTCTTGTGACGTCGCCACTCCCGCTAGTGGCTCCAGCTCCAAAGTCGTGTGTGAAATAAATCTAGTGTCCGATTCCGACGAAGATGTCATTATCATTGATCCTACACACTCTACGGAGAGTGCGACCTTGTTGACTGCAGAGAAGAGGGAGTGGATAGACCGGTGGATTACAAATTTGGCTTGTCAGGCCGAAGCGGGTAGACGACTCTACGAGGAGCACACTAGAGAGGCTGATGCGTTGGAGGAGAAGTGGAAAGCGGAGCAGAAGCGCAAGAAGAGTGAGATAGAGGTGGCTAGTCGACAGCTAGAGGAGCAGAAGAAGCAGGGCGACCTACGGCGGAAGCACACGAGCAATCTTATACGAGAAATCAACCGCAGTCAACAAGATATCCTCAATCTCACCAGCGCACAGCCTACAGAAGTAAACGAAGATTACGAACGTGCTTGTGTCGAACTCCATGCAAAACTTTCCAACCTTCGCCGACAGCTTTCACAGGAGCAGGCTGCCACCAAGCAACATACTGAGGAGCTTGCGAAAGCTCGTCAGGAACTGGATGAAGCCAAGCAACGCTTACGCCAGGAGGAAGTCCAATCGAAAGAGGGGGCTGAGCGGTCGAGGATTGCGCGGAGGGAGTTGTTGGACTCGTGCCACCGTCTGCGAGACGAAATTCGACTGCTGCAGTCGGAAAAGGACACCAATCGTAAGCTATCGGATGTTGCGGTAAAGCGGGCGCAGATGGAGCATCAGAAGGCAAGACTGGACCATGAGCGGGTCCTTCGTAATATGCAGGAGGAGCGCGCGAAGGAGATGGCCCGGATGACAGAGCTGTTCAATCAGCGGCTGCAGGCGGAGACGGAGGCGCGGCGGCGAGCTGAGGAGCATGCTTCTGCGATCGCCGCTGCCGCTGCCGAGGCTATGGCAGCTCAAAGCCAACAACACTACCACCACCAACACCAACAACAATTCCATTGGCAGCAACCACTCACCCCACAGACTATACAACAACACAACCCGTTCTTCCAGGCGCAGTATAACCACTTTCCCCCTCTCCAGCATCTACATCAACAATCGAGTCCACAACCGCACTTTGGGCAACAGAGGCCGCCGCCACCACCGCCACCACTCCAACAATGGCAGCCTCAGGAACCTGAAGACACAGACATGCACTGGCGATCGTCCCCTCCGCCAGAGGACAATACACAGCAGCAAAAAATGGAGGAAGAACCTCCAAACCGAAGTGGCTTCCCATCATTCTCCACCCCCACGGACGACAGAGGGCACGTCGAGGGCTACTATCTCAAATGGGCGCTGCTCAAAGGTGGGAACACTCCCGAGTTCACGTTTGGAGAGATGCCTTGGCCCGTCCTTTTCTCTGTCGACAACGTGGAACAGATCACCGTTGAGGCCGTGCGGGCGTTTTTACAGAATCCATGGCATCAGGAGTGTCCTGGAATGGAAGATAAGTCGTTCCAGGATATGGTGAAGATGGAGTTTATGAGATGGCATTATGACAAGTTCATCCCACTTTATTTGCCTGCGGTGACGCCTGGCGATAGAGCCAAGGCGCAAACGGCAGCAGAGACTATCAATATCATATTGAACGACCTGAAAAGTTGAAAGCAGCAACGTCTAGACTGTTGTACTGTTTTTTTTTTTTTTAGGGAGGTCTCCTCTATATCTTGGTTTTTTTTTTTTTGTAGCAGTGCTGCTCTACGTGGGCTTCTCTTTTTTTCACGAACCGCTGACGATAGCATGTGTAAATATAGATCGAGTGTACGTGTACTTGTACCAGCTGAATACCTTGAAGTCTCCTTATTCCTATGTACCATAACATAATACAGTATATAGCTATATACAAACGCACTGCTTGGAATAGTGTAAGAATCCACATCAAACGTTGAGTAAGAATTCCTTTCATAGTGATTTGCGGATCCTGATCTCGAGCGCCCTAAGGGGCACATACAACACCGCACTAACTGCAAAAGCAACCTCGAACCCAATATCGCCGGTGGTGTGGGCGATTGGGCCAGTAAACCACACTTGTGCCATGCACGGAACGACAAGCCCAAACGACGCTATGCCCGCTGCCAGCGCTGGGATCCCGGATGGCAGCCGCCGCGGCTTGTCCCAGATGCGCACGTCGTACTGCGTCGGGTCGTTGCGCCTGAAGAGGAAGTGTTCCACGAGCAGGATGGCAACGTACGCTGCGGCCCAGTACCCGATAAGACCGAGGAAGTTGACCAATGTCTCATAAAACTTGTGTGCACCCACGATCGCGATTGGGATGACACTAGGATAAACATGAGAATACAGAATAAGTTCGACATACAAAAGAAAGAAGAAAAATGAGGAGGGAAAGCCATGTTTAGGACTAGGCTGCCTCGTAGCTACTTACATCGCAGTGGCGACAATAGAAAACACGTATCTAGGCACAACGAGCAAGAAGGGGAGGAACACCTGGAGGTTGAGTGTGAACGAGTAGAAGGTGGCTGCAATGTTACCCGCGACGGAGAGGCTGAGGAGGACGGTGAGGAACTTTCCAAAACCTTTGGTCGGGCTGAGCATGGCGGCGAGGAGGCCACCGACGTTGCCTCCTGCGTAGGCGTCGCCCCAAGCGGGAACGGACGTTGCGGCGATGGCCACGGCTGCTCCGAGGCATTGGAGAGTTACCTGATCGTATGTCGATCATCAGATGCTGGAGAGGAAGAGAAACAGTTTGGAATGCGTACGGAGGGTATCAGGAATCCAAAATATGAGTACCAGAATAATTTTTGGCTAGTTCAGTGTTAGGATTATTGCACAAAATGGTGGGCGTTTGGTCATGTACCTTGACACTTCCGGATGGAAGTATGACGTGAAATCAGAGCTCAGAGGGGAGTAAGTGATCGCAAATCCTGCCAACGTCGAGGCAAAGCTCAACACCGAAGCCGCGGTGGCTGGAGTCTCTGGTGGGGGACTGGACAGGTGCTTCCCACCAACCCCCAATGCGACAACGAATGTAATAAACACCGGTATCCAAGCGAGGCGTTCGTACCTGCAACAGGAAATCAGTCAACCCCCTTGCAAGAGGAAAATGAAAGGGGTTTGTATGCGATAGTACCAGTTGAGAATGCTCAGCCCGCAAAACGAAACCTTTTCGGATTATAGATAAGACTGAAAAAATTTAGCTAATCGGCCAACCTAGAAACTTACCAACAACGAAATAACAGCAATGATGACAATTCCAACACTTAGAAGGGAAAAAAAGAATTCAGCTGACAACCCTAGCGGAGGAAAAAAGAGTAACGTACGCCCAAGAAAGATCACCATCAGCTGTAGCAGCAAGCGTTTGGCCACCGAGGATGCAATTCAAGATACAAAACCCACACATCCCGATGAGGTTGAGTATACACGGAATAATGATTCCATAAAACCTTTCAGCCGTGTCTTTTTTTTTAGCAAGCTACCCAGGAGGGTGGAATGACATAACCACACACCCAAATGAATAGCGAGATGCGATCATTTGTCTCATACCCAACTTGGGTCCCCATACTGTGCTAATTTGTTGCCCATCAATGTGTCAACAAATTTCCGAAGACAGCGGAGAAAAAACAAACAAACGCACAAGTACGAAGGGAATGCAAAGCATAGCAGATCAAAGAACAAGATGCATAAACAAGTGTCACGCAAACCCAGGCCAAAAATAACTGGACCGAGTGTGCCTGCGGAGAAGCTTGTGACCTTGGGCATTAATATGGCGCTTATCACGCAGTGGTATTCTAGAGAAGTGAACACATACGACAGGATGTTGAAGTTGGCTGAGAACCAGATGAAAAATATTTTTGACACTGTTCTGTCAGTCCTTTCTTCAATAGGTACCGGTATTATGCCTATATCAAAAGGTTAACTTTATGTGTGACCATCACCAGCCAACGATTCAAACGCACCTCTCGACTCCACTCCCCACGACAGCAATTTTTTCATCCATGGGTGGGCGGGTAACTCTTGTCGCAATCCAGACTCGATTTCACCGACGCGCGATTTTTCGGACTCATTCCCATCGAAGGAAGGCATTACTCACAAATCACACCTTAAAGGCGGTAGAAGAACTCAGACCAGAATCCTAGAAACAAGACAGGCTAATATACAAAACAAAAAATAGCTGATTGGGAGAACCCGCCTGTGACACCCAAAGGAAAAAATTCAATAGAATATCTGATCGGATGTTACCCTATATGACAACCCTGTAGTAGAAAAGCCTTAAAAGGTAACAAGGTACTCCGACAAGCTCCGTTTTATGGCGTTTGAAAGGTATTGAGAACGATTGAGAGTAGATTTGTGTAAAAAGCTAAAAATGCAATATATGCTTTACCTGTGAACTTCCCCACGACAGAAGGAAACTTAATGCTTATTTAGCATTGCGATAGCACTGTCGACCCTTTCAACACCTAACTCCAAGGACACAAGAGGCATGATGATATCTGAGGCAGCGTCATCAACGACCGTTCCAAAAATCCAATCAAAAAGGGCTTACCGCCGGTGTCGCCGTCCTTCCATCTCGCTAAAGCAGTCCGCAGGGGAGCCAGGAACGATCGTTCGATATTTCTGATCATATCTCGGTCGCGCACTCCAGTCTAATGGAAAGTTGGTCAGCTGTGTGGCGATCGCAATTTCATATTCAACGACACCTGATTTTGCGTATCTCTCTGTATCAACACATAGTAGAAGGCGAGAACCTCAACTATCCGAGTTACCTCAAATGACTCGTTCAACTCATCAGGGGTGAAATCTTGGGAGAAAAATTCTGGGGGGTTAGGGTTGAATAAGATTGGCCCAAATACTCGCATCACCGCCGGCGACGAAAAGAGGTTCGTAGACGAGCAAGCGAACCCTTCCAATACTGCCTCCTTGATGAGTCCCACAACAGCAGACCGCATCGGTGGGAAGTATGGGTCATCTGCTAGTGTTCTCAATGTATCCATCCGTAGCTCTGGTTGAACTTTTGATAGCAACCGAGATATGGTGCTGAAACAGTGTTGCCTGACTGAGGGATCTGGGTTTCTGCTGGCCGTGGCAGTCAGCACAGTTATAAGGGGCATCACGATCTCTGGAGCTAGTACGAAAACTCTCTTGTCGTGTAAGAGGCTTGTGAGCAGGGCAAGACACTCATCCAGCGCAGTCCAAGATTGAAATGCGGATAGCATGCAAGGCAAGAGTTCATCAAACACCCTGCTAGTGACAGGTATGGTATCAGGATCCGAATGGGCAAGAAGCATAAGCTTGCCAATGGAAGGCTCATCAATCAGGTCTTTACCGATTGCATTCGCTGCTTCCTGTACCGCTAGCAACCTGAATATAGCATTGGCAGAGAGTTGCAATCCGAACTCACGATTGCATGTTGAACTGTTTCCTCCCCATCCTCCCAGCCCTCATCAAGATACGTTCGTATCACCAGATGTGGATAATACTTTTCAAACGCCCGCTTTGCAGCACAAGAACGAACAAAGTCTGCGCATATGGCGACGGTGTCACCCAGCAAGTTCCACAGAATCGTCTATGATTATAATACACATCAACTAGTTGCTTTCCTGGGCGCATATACTGACCTTACATGCATCTTGATCCTCGCCGGTGCACTCAATAATGTCCATCACCCATTCGTTGATCCGTTCCACAAGGATTGAAACGCCCCGAATAATAGAACGACCTTGTTGGACTGAGTATGAGTCGCCATATATCTGAATGACCGCTCCAAGTTGCGCTATGAGTGGTTGAATTGTATCTGGAGCCGACTTTTTACGGAGCTGTAGACGGGGTATCGCTTCGAGATGCCCGTTTCTGATTCGCTCAAACTGCCCCAACAACAGGATATAGATACTTACCCGCTCCATAGACATCAATCAAGGTGATTAATTGATACTGAGGGGCACGAACGGATTCATCCTGATCGCCATCCTGACCATTATATTGTTCTATCTGCTCCAATGCTTCCTGGCAAGCCATAATCACCTCCCGTGGTGGTCCACATTCGGCGATCGAGGAAATAACTTCTGCCGAAGCTGGATTCTTTGACGGAAGGTGTAAAGGCAGAGTTGTGAGTGGATCCTAGATAATCTTCAGCTCTGAAAGAGAGCACGAAGGTATGGGATTCAAGTACGGACGAGCATTGACGCAGCCGTGGAATCATCATCAATTAAATGGGATATTTCAAGCTCAAAGCCAGCCAGGGGTGTGCTGGTGGTCATTGTGATAATCCCAACTTTTGTTTACTTCTGTTTGCGTCCCAGACCTGCCAGCTGTACCATGACGGTTCTCATCCTAAAAATCCTCGTCCCAATTATCAAAAGGCGCTGAGTGCGCTACACAGCAGCGGGAACGACAACGACCGACAAGCATGTTAGCACTATCAAGTCGCACGTCCTCAACTGTTCCGTTGTGTATGCCAGCACATGCCGCCTAATGCTATCATAGCAAGGAGAGAGATGCACTTGTTGTAAAGAACTTGAGACACATGAGATGGTGGAAGAGAAAAAAAAGGTGAGGATACCAGCCTTTTGTGGGGTGTGTTCTTATAATCCCAAGGTGGCTGACCCAAAGCTGACCGACGATTGGGACAATCTCAAGTAACATTGCCAGCCACAAGGGCACACCCCTGTATTCTCAACTTCATCTCTGCTCCCACTATTGCCTCATTATCTGCTCTTTTTCGAGGGTGAATATAATTTACCGTTGGTGACACTTCTCAAATGCAGTTACTTCGGTGTTCTATATCCCATATGTGGTGAGGTGAACTCTGAACTCAAAACCACTCTCAAAGTTTTACGTGTCTACCCAAAACGAACCAACACCACTACCGCAATTGTGGAAAGATTACTTCGCGTCGGACACGCGAATCCCAACACTGGAATAATACATCTTTCTTATGTTGATGTAACAACTCCACCGTCAAGGCTAATTTTGACTTGCTCGTCCCCCCACAATTTATTATTTCATCATTAAAGGCGAAAATAATATCGTCATACTTCAGTTCAGCTTAGTCCAGGTACCCATCAATACAGGTATTTGCTGACTCACAACGCATATATAAACTTTATGCGTGAACCATGAAGTCTCAACAAGGTAAGTGGGTGTTAGTCAGAGATTAGCAAACCTAGTCACTCTACTTGACAGTTTCTCGTTGCAGCTCACGTGTGCTCAACGACTAGTCGAAAGTGCTACCTCCTCTAGAACGGTACCAAGAGAGCAAGAGAAGGTTTGAAGACCCACCCCTCGCATCATATATACGCATCCAGAGATAGCAGTTGAAGTCCTGAAACTCGATATCCTTAACCAATAGCTTACCTACATGTGACTTAGGCAGCGGACCGTCAGTGTCAATTGTGGAAATGGCAATAACTCAGAGTATCGTGTCTCCTAAGCGCGGGTACACCCCCCCCCAACCCCCCACCAATTACAATCAACCCTCAACTCAGTCACTCAGCTATCGATAGCTTGCTTGATGGTTACCAGGGAAGAGCTTATAAACCAAAAATTTTTAAAAGAAATCCTCACCGTTGTCCGACAGACGGCGTTCATGATACTTCCCGCACATTCAAAGATGGAATAAGCTTCTCCAAAACATGCTTGCTGATTCAAAGGAAAAGTTAGATCGCACAACACGTTATAACTAGGATCGGCGTTCTAACAATCAGCTAGGGGATCCCAAAGATGTGCGCAGAAGCTTGGTACCTGAATTAAAAGGAAGCATGAACAAGTCATTAAGAAGCCTTATAATATCTCACAGATGCCTCAAAGTGTGAAGTGTGGCGACATCAAGGGAAGATGGTTTCAACTAAATATAACGCCTTCAGCCTTTGGATTGAGAAGCCCCAGACTTGTTCCAATACGTACTCTTCTTTTGTCATCTAACGCACATAAAAGGGCATAACACCGCGTATCCTATTCAGCTGATGATACCCTATGATGTCAGGAGAACCTTGGCAGACAGAGATCTCATGAACAAGAATAGCTAGCTCCCACTCAGAGTAGGCTAGAACTGGGAATCGACCCCGAGAACGTTGTAATCGAACGGTAGCTGTCTTCTTATTCACAAACGTTTCTATGCTTTATGCGGGGTGCTCGTGCGGTTGCGTACACATATACTCACCATGGTTCTAACCGCCAGCTAATTATGCAATGCAATGTGGGGGAAAAGATCACGAGCTCTCTAGCATGGTAATTAATCGAGGTTTGGGCATAATAGATATATCAACTCAGGAGTGGTGTGCCGCTTCTTTGGCTCTTATGCCCTCCTTCCCTCTCTTCTCCCTCGGATTCCTCATATCAAGTTTCCTCTCCCCTTTGGTCCCTAAGTAAAAGGAATATGGTACAACTCTATGGTGTTGACGGAACTATGTCCCCCAAGGCAAACGCAGATAGACGGCTCCTGGATGATATGTGCGACCAGGTGTTTGCATGCCTCAACTCAGGAGAGGTTATGCGGTTCATTGAGCTTCTTGCCGCCAAGTCGCAGTACATGCTCCAGAAGCAATCACATGTACCCGTAAGCCAGGAACCTCCCTTCTCCCCCCTTCTACACTCCAGAAAATGACACCTCTCCACTGCCCAGGTTACACTGAAACCCTCCCAATTCGTCTATATCACCCCTCTCCTCAATAAGCGCGAAGAGCACCGGATCCAGTCCACTGAGTTACGGGATTTTGCCATCTCCCAAGCAGCCGCATACACTCGGGATATGTACGCCTCGATCGCAGAACAGACTATCGAGTTCCAGCAGCTTATTCCGCACCTGACATCTGCCGAGGAGGTCGAGTACGGCCGTGCGCTATATGCAGCGAGCGCAGAAATATCCCAGCGTGCTAAGGATGATTTTAATACGTGCTTCAGGGAGCGCAAGGAGGCAATGAAGCGACAGTTACAGGTTGAGATGGAGCACAAGTGGAGGTCTAATGGGGGTTCGGCTGGGGATGGTACTAGTGATGGAGAGGTGACAAAGGCGATGCCGTCGACTATCGGTGACACGGTACCCCGGGAACGGCGACAAGTATCGCTTCAGGTTGCCAGTACCGTGACGGATAAGAACAAGAAAGAAGTATCGCCTCACCAACTTGAAGCAGAAGACAATCGCAAGCACAAGCCAGATCCGAACCCGGACCCTCGTCCGAATCCAATCGATGGTGTTCAGAAGCGTGTTATTGAGGAATACTCGAGGTTAGAAGCTAGCATCACCCCGTCGCCGCCCCCCGCCTCCAGGTTCATGCCCAAGAAATTCAAGGTGTACATCGACGCCAGTGATAACAGCTTCAAAATTCAGGAGACATAGATATAGTGTAGGGAGAAGTTGGAGTAAGAACAGCGTATCGTAATTTAGGATTTTCCCCGTACATGTAAACTCCGTCCTTTTTCATTATATGATTTGCAGTTAATTGTAATTATGTAAATCCCGAGCTGCTTGGACAATTTTGGAATGTTATGTAATAAAAGTACCACCTTTCTTAAGCGGCCAGCGTGGTATCGTTGGTTTCTCTTTCTTCGATAATTCAAAGTTGAACTAACGTTCAATTATGATACTCCTTCAAGAAAGTCAATGCCAGAAACAAAGAATTGATGTGATTTGCATAATAATTCATTGAATTCATGATTATCAATGCTCATTCTAAATGCCAACATAGATATTCAACCGCCCAGCAGATACTATACTATATATATGCAGTCCCACCAACAGGGATTATGGCCGACCTTAATTCTCCCACCAACTTTGTTGGCTTTACTGTTTACGATGTAGGGGTTATTGAGGTGGTGTATGTGGTGGTGTTGGTAGATAATTTGCGGGGGGAGCTGGCTGCCCATTTCTCCCTCCTTGGCCGCGTCGTAGTTGCATTAGCGCTTCGGCAGCAGCAATTATAGCGTCATTGTAGTTTATTGCTGCCAAAGTAGCCGCTGATGGGCTATTTCCTGTCGTGATTTTTGGTTGTCCTGATCGTGAAAAGTATCAAGTGTTGGGTGTTGTGTTGACAAGTGGGCAAGGTTCCTTTCGTCCCAAGCCCTTGCTCGGATCTCGTCACTACAGGTGAGTAATTAGGACTAATTATGCAGGTACTGCAAGGAGAAATATTAATGAGTCACCTGAATGATTGACATCCTGTAGAAGAAGGGACACCAGCATGTACACCGTGGTGCAAAGGGATCACATTGGAGATCCCAGCAAACACCATAGCAGAAACAAAAATGGAGTATACATGCATGATGAACGCGAATTGTATAGGTTATTAATGGCTGTAAATGGGAAGGGGGGGGGGGAATATGTGTAAGGAGACCATTTCTTTCCATGGGTTGGAAGAAGAGGGGAGGAAGAGGACTTACTGGCCAACACTAAGGAAAACAGAATACCTTGGATTGCATTTTATCCAGTCCCATATTCTTGGCATTCCCCTTTTTTTGATCTGAGACGACTATTCCTCGACATCTAAGTAGTCT
Organism: Amanita thiersii Skay4041; assembly: GCA_002554575.1. Classification (NCBI taxonomy): domain Eukaryota; kingdom Fungi; phylum Basidiomycota; class Agaricomycetes; order Agaricales; family Amanitaceae; genus Amanita; species Amanita thiersii. Next base: position 38,347 of record KZ302084.1, on the reverse strand, counting down.
ATGTAGCCCCTGATGTGACTCTGATGCTATGAACCAGTCTGCTCCCAACGCCGCCGGGCGACGACTATCACCCAAGGCCTCATGAATAGTCACCCAAAACATCAAGATACTTTCGCATTAACATACGGAAAAATCGTATGCCAAAACGTAGCAAAAAATATAAAACACCTACACGGTTTGTTGGATTCTTTAGCTAATTGTACAGACGCCATTTTGATACAAGAATGCCCCTACTACCTGATTAAAAATTCCCCCTCCTTTGACCCGAACGGATCACCAGTATACGGTTCGGTCATACACCCAGCTTGGACATGCACACATTCGTTCAACATATACCAAGGGCGCTCACAAGTAGCCACCTTTATAAATAAAAGAGTCCTTACGAACCATTCCATCTTTGTTGACACTAACTCTTTCGACCATCATAACATACTCTGTACGATACTGACAAACAACTTTACAGGCAAAAAATCCACAATTATCAACGTTTACAACAACCCCTTTAAAGGCCCCTGGAACAACGTGATCAAATCTCTCGTACAAAACATTCATCGCGTCCAGGACATCCACATCATTCAAGGGGACTTTAACCTCCACCATTCGGAATGGGATGTGTCAGTCAACTCCACCCCGGACATAGGCGATTCCCTTCTCCAAGCGACATTACTATCTGATTTGTCGCTCCTAAACTCCCCCTTCTCCCCGACACATTTCTCGGCGTGACACGCAAACCGGGTGTTGGACTTGGTCTTTACCAAGAATCACAACCGTATCCACAATACATGCGAGGTAGATTTGGATAAACGAGGAAGCTCGGATCACGCTCTCATCACAATCCAATGGCAAAAAGACGTCAAACCCTACAGACTGCCATACATTAAACAAGATAGCAAAGAAGAATCCTCTTTTCTCACATGCATAGGAGATGCAAAATGGTGGACAACTCCGGATGCGCGAGACCCAACAGCATCACAGCATGAGATGGCCCAAAGCAACTTCTCCAAGTTATATGGAGTAATACAACACGCATGGGACACGTACGCTAAACCAGGTTCAATCAAACATCCAACTCCATGGTGGAACAAACAGTGCCAAGAGGCTAAGGACCGAGTCGCTACCTCCCCTACCTGCATAAACAGGGAGTCTTACCAACGAAGCATACACCAAGCGAGACAATCATACTATAGACAAACTGTTCAGGAGGCCTCAAGCAGCCGTAAACCATGGAAACCAGCGAAATGGGGAGATGCGCGACCTCCACCGGCTTTCTCTACAATAAAAATGACGAACGGGAAACAAGTTTCCTCCTTATCAGAGCTATGGACGCGCCTTCACGATCAATTTGCCTCCTCTTCGAATACCACACTGAAGATGGAAGAAATAGAATCATATAAACAACTCCCCATACACCCTTTCTACCCGATAAGCAAAACGGAACTGCACGAAGCATTGTCCAAGACCAAAAACGGCTCAGCACCAGGACCGGATCATATATCCTGGCGCCAATTGAAATACTTGTGGAATCATCATGAACGCTTCCAATATCAGCTGCACCAGAGCCTGGCATGGGCGATAGAAAACGCCTTTTGGCCAATGGAATTCAAAGCTTCCATCACGCTCATCATCCCCAAGCCAAACAAAGACGATTACTCATCACCAAAGGCGTACCATCCCATTTGCCTTCTAAACATGATGAGCAAACTAACTACAAAAGTATTAGCAGAGCGCCTTAACATGGAAGCAATTCTTCATCGTGTGGTTCACCCAGCACAAGTGGGTGGCATCAAGGAATCTTCGACCACGGACGCGGGCCTCTTACTGACCACTCACGTGGAGGAAGCTAAAGCAAGAGGCCTTCATACATTGATCCTGGCGATAGATATAGGCCAATTCTTCCCGTCTATTAACCATCAAGTCCTACTTCATATTTTACGTCGACAAGGTTTTAACGACACCTTGTGCAATTTCATTGAATCTTTCCTCAAGGATCGTTTTACTCAATACAGGTGGGGATCAGCCGTTTCCCAGTTGATTCCTTTCAACTGGGGACTACCGCAAGGGGACTGCCTCTCTCCCATCTTATCGGCGCTCTGCATAGCGGCCACCCTCAACCATCATTTCCCCCTAGACCCCTATTCCCCTTCATTCACGATTTTCTATGTAGATGATGGGGTCCTAGGCCACTTGTCGGACTCAATTGAAGCGAACAAAACCATATTGCGTCTAATGTACACGAGACTTATTCAAGCGTTTGGAAATATAGGACTCACGCTCGAAGCCACAAAAACAGAATACTTTGTCTTTTACGTGCTTGACCTCTCAAGACCACACGGTCACCTCACTCCACCAAACCCATCACACAAATCGATCAACATACCCGAAAATGCAAACTCGACAGCACCGAACATCACTATCAATATGCAAACTAGTTGGAAATATTTAGGTTTCTTCTTCTCTGCCTATTTAGACTTTTCCTTTCACGTACAATGCTACACTAACAAAGTGATTACTTTCCTTAGATCAGCACGTATGATGGGCACATCGACCTGGGGTCTCTCGCCGGACACAAGGGCTCTGGTATACACAGCGATCGCAAGGGCAATATGGAGCTACGGCTACCAACTCTGGTACCGCCATAATGGGTTTGGAGTCAAGAAACTGGTCGACAAGTGCCATAAAACTCAAAATATTGTGAACCGATGGATCACGGGCGCGTTTAACACCACTCCCATCAAGTGTCTAGACCTCTTAGCATCTATACCACCGGTGACAATATGGCTAAACAAAAGCCTCAAAAACACGACTCTTCGCTTAGTGACTCTGCCTACATCTAGAGCAATACAACGGTCAATCAAGCACTCCAGGGATCATTCATACGATCTCCTCTACGCCAAGTCCAAACGTCAACCCAAACTGACCATCCTACACAAAGCCAAAGACATCCCTGTCTCTCCAAAGTACTCAGCCCTTCACCCTTTACACGTGAAGGGCGCCCGAACGATCGATCTTTATGAAGACTGGATCTCATGGGACAACCCTCTCCCTCCGAAGAGAACGGACAAAAAACTGTATAACGATTGGCTAGACAAACGTGTCAGGGACGTAAACAATGACTCCGCTAGCGCGGATTATGCAATCTTCACGGACGGTAGCCATAACCCCGAGAATGACAAGGCGACGGCAGCGGTTGTCCTCACCAAACAAGGACAAGTAATGCAATATTGGTACAAAGGGGTCGTAGGTACAAATAGTACCGAATCCGAAACTCAAGCCCTTCAACAGGCAGTTCGAATCCTCTTACCACTCCCTTCTAACTCTACCACTTACTCTGGCCTCACGGGTTGAGTTAGTCTGTATACAGACTCTCAACCGGCAATCGACCTCTTCCTCAGCGCGAGGAGTCATGACCGGATGAGCTCGGCAGCCACCTCGACATTACTTCAACGATGGCTTCAAGATGACCCGCGAAACCACCTAACCGTCGGGTGGTGCCCAGGCCATAGGGGGATCCCCCATAACACATTAGCGGACTCACTAACGCACCGCAACACGGCTGTAATACTCAACACGCGATCACCCTCATTCCTTAAACGTAAACACAACATACAGTTCAAGGAGATGTGGAGACAACACCTCTCCCCTCCTTTCGGCTCTCATTGGATGCCGATTCACTTGGGTCGCAGATCAGGGGTAACCACAACACGGAGATGGTGGGGGGCCCTTTGCGGGGACACCATCGGAACATTCGCGAGGCTTACCAGAGCCCTCACCAACCACGCTCCAACAGCGGAATATTCGAGAAGATTTCACCCGAGCAAGAACTCCCAGGCGTGTGCCCCTTGCGCTGACAGAGGAGAAGACAACATCGCAACACGTGAGCACATTCTTTCTTCATGCTCTGACTATGTAAATAGATTACCACCCGTAAACACCTTAATACGAAGACCATCAGCGGTGAAACTCATCATTGAGTTTCTCCGCCACAACCCCAGAGCCTTCACATTCGAAGGCTTGGTCAACGACGAAGACGAGGACAAGGGTGTGCCGATGGTACAACCCGCCTCCCTTCGCAATAATTAATTTTTCATACCTCATCCTCTTCGCGAGGATTTTAGCTAACAATATTCACGATGTATTTCGTAGCACGTAAAGTACAACAAATAAACATTACTATTCAAAAAAAAAAAAAAAAGACTCTGATGCTACACATTCTTTGTAATATTTCATGAATCAAATCTTCTCATGCCTTGATTCCATTAACCCGTTGACTAACTTTGTGTTGCACCTAAAAACGACCCAGCTGGCCTGTACATACAGAGACACTCAGCATTGCCACGTCCAGAAGTAGAAGCAGAACCCTGCTGAGATGCCCAGATGACCTGTTAATCTACAATGAAACTTGCCAGGGGAAAAGTGCGGGCTCAATAGCGAAGGTGGAGTGCTTGCATGTGGGTTCATAGCAGTACAGGCAAATCAGACAGGGAAACGAAGTGGTAGGCCAGCTTGTGGGATCGTCTCAGAACAATCCTGATGAAGTACCGGCCGTTACTTCACACGCCGGCTTTCCTACAACACAGCAGAACCGCTGTCACTCCCAAATGGAGGGAACAATAGACTGTTCCATGACCTTTAAAGTTGGTGGGGAGCGGGTTTGCCCCTCAGCAGTACGTGTAAAGCGAGCAATCGTTGGGACCTGTGACGACAACCGACAACTCTTTAACAGGTCCGTGAGGACAGCCAGTGAGCATTTGCGATTTGTGAACATTAAGCAAGAATCAAGTGTGTATCAATCCAATCCAATTCGTTCGTTGCAGTTAATCATCCAAATATATACACGGAGGTTCAACCCGATTTTCTCGGCTCGTCGTCGCTCTCTGGGTAATTGACATACAGCTTCCACCACTCAGGATCTGAATCATGGCTCGAGCGACCTGACCCTGTCTGTCCGCCGCCGTGCTTCCCTTGACTGCGTTGGCTCGATGGTTGTCGATGTTGATTCCATTGTTGAACTTCCTTAGGAGGGGAAGTATACTCTCCATCTTTCCACCATGTAGTTGGTTGAGCAAGTTGACTTTTAGTAGGCCGTGTCCCCTTTGTATCTGTCCGTGGCATTAGTCGATCTCTAGTGCTGTGAAGTTTTTTTACTTGGCTGGACTCTCGTCCTAGAATTCTCCTCCTGCCGTCGTAGCCGCTGGTGGGATATTTCTCGTCGAGATTGTTGGTAGTCCTGACGATAATTTCGTGCTGACGGATGCACGAGGTTCTTTGTGTTCCAAGCCCTTGCGTGGGTTTCATCACTACAAGTAGATGATTAGGGATCAATGATGCAGACTAACAAGTAGCAATTTCAATCAACTCACCTGTATGATCGACGGCCAGCAAAAGTAATAGCACCATTGTGCACCTCTTGCTGCAAAGGGACCGAACTACCGAATCCAGCGAACACCACAGCAACGACAATAATTGGAGATATATGCATGATCAACACACACTAGGGTAGATAATACGGAGCTTGGATGGCAGAAAAAAAGCGTAAGGAGACCATTTGTTTGCGGAGAGGGAGGGACTCACTGGCCAGCACTGAGAGTGAAAACTATCACTACTTTTCGATGGTGTTTTGTAGGGCATGGCCACATTGGCATTTACTAAAATAGTTAGATGAAGTCTCTATGGCAGAAGATGAATATATGATTGTGCGGGCTTTCATACCGTGTCGTGACATACGTTGGATAATAGTGCCCCAATCCCATACCAGTCCCATACTGTACCTTGTCCGCCCCGTGTTAGATGCAACACATGTGACGCATGCGACATATTTGAGACGGAGAAAGTTGTGATCGAGATTATGCAGTATGAGCAGTGATTTGAAATATATACATACTCCGCCACACAGAAGACATGTGAAGAGACTAATCTCCGACAACAAGTCCCGGCCAAGTGAAGGGCAACCAATATCACAGACAGATACAAGGGAAAGGTTAATAATAATATACTCAACCAACGACATTGAAAAGTAGAGTCCGTTTCATTCCCTGAAAGAATTAAACAGAGCCAACTTGAAGAGAGTGAGCAAAGTGAACAAATAGAATGAGGTTGTTGTAGTGCTAATCCCGATTGCTGAAACTAGTATGGATTTACCGGGCTGATCCCGATGAGTGGGATGCGTTTATGCTCGTGGTGAAAGCGATCCGTAGGTGAGTTTTTTCTCAGGCCTCAGCGGCCGGCGCCGACTTCCATTCAACCCCTTCCCTCTTCGTCATCCTGGCATGACGCGCGACAAAGGGATCCCCCGCTCATGAGACACCCTCCTCTAACATCTTCGTGTCTCAGCAGCGGTCTGTCACCTTCTTCAACCCCATTTCCTTCAGATACTGACCCCCTCTACAGCCTAATCTTTCATATTTTTAAAGTAGTTTCTTTATATTATATCGTTTCCCCTACTCATATCAATCAAGAACTCATTCAAATATTTGCGCGACCCACCCTCCCTTGCCCTTGTTTGCCATTATATAGTACGACTTGTTTTGTATTTAGCGCTCTGATGGCGCCGAGCCGGTCGCTTGCCTAAAAATAAAACAGCCTCCTGGAAAGGACGCAGAGGCATACAGAAGATGGGTATATTTGGCCATGTTTGGCCACTAACGACGTGAGATATTGGCGTACTATAACCTGAAACATATAACAGTGAAGGTGGTTAATGAATGTATGTCTACCAGTTTAGTTATGAAACGAATTTCAATCCAGATAAATAAGGGACATAAAGGCTATCCAACTTCACAACTGGGAACAGTACCTCAGTAGCAATCCTCTTTGTTAGTCTTGGCTGTGCTGTTACGAGTACGAGTCCACTGTTAAATGCCCCTCCCCTGCCATAGATCGGGCCCACTCTTTCTCCCGGCAAGTTTCATTGCCATCAACGGGTACCATACACCCACCGGGGAATCATTCTATACTTGCCATACAAAAGAGATAAAATATTTCTCAGGAAAAACACTGGAAAAACCCAAGACGGCGGGACATGATAAAAAACCCCGTCCAAAGTAGCGATTGTTCCTCAGTGCTGGCCAGTGGGTCTTTTCCCCTCTTTCCTACCCGTGAATACATGACCTCCTTACACGTATTTCCTCCCTTCCCCCCTCGTTTGCACCTCTTTAGTACCCATACAGTTCGTATTCATCATGCACGTATACTCCATTATTGTTTCTGCTGTGATGCTTGTTGGGATTGTCAATGGACTTCTTTTGCATCAGGAAGAACGTGAGGGTGTTCCTTCTTTTCCTGGGCGTCAATCGTTCAGGTGAGTTGCTTGCTATTTTTCTTTGCCACAAATTACATCGTAAATCCTTATTATGTCACTGTAATGACGAGATTCACCCTAGGGCTCTGGATGACAGTAATGTCACACACCTCCTAGCACAACAGTATTGTCAGAATTGCCAACTATCTCGACGGGAACTAGCTCATCAGCCGCTAATTGAACAGCAGGAAGCGGACAAGGATATCTCGGAAGCTGCCAGAACGCTGTCAGGCATACGTGAAAAGGAAGCTCAGCGGAAGAGACTCAGGGAGAGTGAAGAGAAAGCTTCACAAAGCCAAGGAGATCAAGGAAGTCAACGCGCTCATGGATATAACCTGCGGAAACAAGGGCGGTATGGGACATCTACCCATAGCGGAGCCTTGGAAGCTGTTGAAACGCTATCGGGTAAGCGTGAAAAGGGAGCTCAGTGGAAGGGACTCCGAAAAAGCGAAGAGCAAGCTTCACAAGGCCAAGAAGATCAAGGAAGTCAACGCGCTCACCGATATAACCTGCGGAAAAAAGGGCAGTAAAGGACATTTACCCATAGCGCGCCCCCTGAACAATCTCCGGGAAGAGGAAGGATGGACTATCACGGCCACCTCGTTCCACACCAGATTCCCAATTGGTGGAACAAATTTTGTGTGGGGTACCAAACACACTGTTTGGGTCTCCATGTAGACATATGGCATTAACATAATTACCGTCACACCACATTGTGAAGAGAGCGTTGATAGATACACGGGTTGTGGGTATTTGCAAGCAGCACTTGCCAGTGAAACGCAGGACAAGGTATGAAAAGTCAAAACGTGCATGTATATGCATAAAGTAGTGTCTCAAGAATACAAAAAATTGCAAAGCGGTAAGGCATGTTGTGTGGGGGAAATGATAACCAAAGCCAATGATGTGATGTGTAGCAGCAGACAACAGCATGTATAATGTACTTGTACAGACCAGAAACAAACCTTTTCCCCTCCATCCTATCTACCTCTCAGCTCAAATACCAGAACCCGCACATCAGCCTCAACAGGACAAGGTGCACGAATGCGAGCGCAATGGACACCCAGAGCTCGTCAAACACGGTATCAAACAGCGCGAGACATAGTAGAATTCCATACACTCCTGGACGCTGCCGCCAGACGGGAGTCCCATTAATTCCCATAACAAGTCTTGCCGCCATGTCGCTTCGCGCCAGGTTCATTTCCGAGCATAGCGCAGAAATCGTGAACACCTATAGCACACCACCCCGAGCACATGCGTCAATGATTAGCCGAGAACTTACTAGAAAAGAAGACCACATGTCATCCCCAAAACAAAAGCTTACCTTGGCGGCCAGCAAACACGACTTGACGAACCTCGTCCACCCATTAGGTGCTATCCCAGTACGCCCCATGTTCTTCACCATCGCCTTACACCTTCCCGTCCACGCTTCCCACCTTCCATGCCGCACGTTGCTACCACCATTCCCATCCCTTGGCATCGTCACACCTTCTGGTGGGCCCAACAGCTTCGTTCGTTCCTTCATCATCTCAACAGCAAATGTTTCCGACTCGCGATCTGGTTTCCTGTCCGGCTGTGGTGATGCCTGGCGTCTAACAATCGGAGCTCGTATAACCCCGCTGTCGTACGACCCTCGACTAGCAAGCACTGGTCCGGGCAGCCTGGGCGATGGAACTTTCGAGTCGCCGGCATTCGATTGCCTCCTGGCAAACACAGGTGAGAGGGCGAACGTATCCCTAGCTTCCCGAATTTTGCCCTCTTTGACAGGATCAAACTATGCACACACAAACTAAATAAGGTAGGTTCAAGACAGCAGCTGAGGCTTTTACCTTGCCTTCTCTCATGGCAGTGAGAACGCGTTCAACTGAAGGTCGGCTCAAGGGTGCAATATTCAGCAGGCTCTCGAGTAATATGAGGTATGTCCGTGGCAGCCTCCGGACTTCAAACTTTGCAGCCATCGTGGATTTCGTTTTGAACCTAAATGATGACATCGCATAAACCTCCGTTCACTCGCAGCAAGCAAATAGTCACACACCCAGGATAATTCTGAACCTCCTTTTCCAGCCTATCCAGCTTCTCATCCTCACCTTGTACACTCAGCGGTTTCCCATCAGCATCACCTTCGGATGCATATCGATAGGGAAGCTTGAAGAACAAGAGTTTATGTAAGATCATGCCAAGCGACCACATGTCTGCTTTCGAATCAACTTGTCGCAGCAAACCAGTTTCAAGGGAAGGTAACGTTTCTGGAGAAGAGTACTCTAAGCTGGCGACGATCACGGGGTTGAAGCGGACATCAGCAAGGTAACTCCAATTTCAATCAAGCAGTATATACGTACGTTCCAGTATTACCTGATCTAATCCGTGAGGTATTCATCATATCGCGTGATGTCCCAAAGTCAGAGAGCATTGCTCTCGGTCTGTGAACGTAAGAAAAGATAATAACGAACCAACAGTGAATAGACTTACATGAGTTTACCCTCGTCCCACGTCAATAATACATTACCAGCTTTTAGATCCAAGTGCAGTATCGATTTTTTGTGCTAAGGTGATGTAGTAAGCATTCGAAGGGCAAACGAATAAGACAGGTACGAACAAGGAATGCTAGTCCTTCGACTACGTCACTGAAAAGGCTTTTCACCTCATCAGCACTCAAGAGATGAACGGCTTTCCATGTAGGCCCTTTTATGCCGTTGGTTTCATCCATTTCACGGCGCATTCGTTCTCGCTCATCCGGCGAAGCTTTTTGGAATGCCCTGAAAGCTCGTATACGAGCTGAACGTGAGTGAATGTCTGGAAGATGACCATCTTCGGATATGTTCCCTATTGATGGAAAATTACCAGAGGTAGGCGTCGTGGAGGCAGAAGAAAGATGACGCGTATCTCGGGTGGAAAAACGTGCTAGGGGGTTTACGTGGATGTGTTTCGTTGGGCGTCCAAGGCGCACATCTATGAAGTCGTCAAGACTAACCCAATAGTCTGAGCATCTATCGTGAATGTATATGCGCTATGAACCAACCTGCCACCTTCCGCCCATTGCATCAGAACGCTAAAATAGAAAAGTTATATGGAATTAGATATTTATAGCCTTAAAGAAGGTTCTTACTGGAGAGTCGGCACCTTAGGTCCGAATGCCGAGAATTGGCAATTCTCCAACCAAGCATGGCTAAAACGATATTCATCAGACAATCTCCAAGTCTTTTCTTTTCTAATTCAGCTCACTGATAAGTGATAATATTGGGGTGCCGCATCTGTTCTAGCAGGCGCACCTGAATCATCGTAAGATGGATGTAGAGCGGTCACACAATGCGCACATACTTCTCGCAAAATTTGCAGCAGATATGCGTGTGACTCGCCGACTGCAATCTTCTTGACGGCAAAGTGACCTGTAAGAGGAGTAATTAGTTTGGTTACTTTAGATTGTACGAATGCTAACCCAGGGGATTCCCATCCAATACATGCTGGCACGCACGTTTAGTCCTGAATACCACTAAGCGATGAGGAACCTAGCATGATACGCACCTGACATAAAAATACTGAGCCGTTGGCACCCATTCCTAGCTTGTATTCTTCCTGAAAAAATGCCTTGAAATACCCATCTGCCATAGCTTCTGCTGGAAATGCACTCCGTCCGTTTCCCCTGTTATGCATCTCACCATGTCCGCATAATGGTGGACTTGGTGGTCTGGATGTTGTCTCATTTGACAGCTCAAGTAAATGAAAGTAGTTTGCAGCGCGGGTATGATAGATCGGGTCAGTTCCGAATGATTCAACGTCACTTTCTGCCTCCTCCCTTAAAGACTCGAAATGTGTAGGTAGAGCTTGTTTGCAATATGGACAGGAATGTCGTATGGGAGGATGCAGTTGTGTAGAACGATTGACGGATAGGGCGTGCGAGGTGGGATTGTAAAGCACCACCTGGTTAGAAACGTGTAGAATTGGCTGCCAGTCTGGGTCTGAAGGAATAAGAGCACCGAGTTCTTCTTCTGGAGAGGCGGCCAATCCGTCGTCAACACTGGACATGAAGACTTTTTGTTGGAAGGTCGGTTGATGTGTCAAAGTGGAGTGGTGGAGAAAGCTCGAATACCTTTTTGCTGTGGCACGTACAATAGCCCGCGATATTCAACCGGTATAAGTATGGTGTTAAGAAGAACACCCTGGGTAAGTTGGAAGCCTCGAGGCTGTTGAAGACGACGAGGGTCAGGCTCAACTGCGAGTCTTCCAAGATGTCATCATTAATTAGGAAATAAGTTGCCTTTGTTTGTACCTATGTATTCTCAATTATATAAATTCCACCAATTTACCGATGGTTAACGCCTTTGACTCTGAACTCCATACCCGTTACTCATATGCCCATCGCTGACAGGCAAATTATAGCTTATATGCGGCATAAGATTATTGCAATCATCAAACGAAATGACGGGCAATGCCGCATCAGGTGAATTGTGACATACATTATCCCCATGCAAGTGAGACTGCGCCACAGGTGATAATATTCTCTGCGGACATCATACCAACTTCAGCTGTTCAAGGGAAACTTCTGACACTGATAAAACTATTATATTGTCTAGCCTGAAATCCTTCCCTCGAGTCAAGCGGAAACTTTCGTGGAGGCCACGATGACCATGGTCCCTGCGCTATTTATTTGACATCTGAGCCCAACACATACACTGAGTGACAAACATCTGAATGTGACCAAAGCTAAAAGGGACCGAATGTTTTTCCATTTTTTTCCATCATCGTGAATTAACGAGTCGATCTCCAATTATGGTCAAGCTTATCATACAGACAATTAACTTTAAATTTGTAGGTTGGGCGACACGTTGTCCTACGCATGTACGCTGCAACCATGCCCCTGCGCAGATGCTCTTCTAGCACCATCATCTCGCCCCTTCCCCCCTCTGGCATTCGGCGCGCATATATGCACGAATAAAACGCACTTCAAACCATCAGTCGTGCGGGTTTAACAGGTATAAAAAAGGTGATTAATGTAACGAAAAGAAAAAGAACAAAATGGGTGTCTAAAAAATCGTCTAAATCAGTAAAATGACCCCCTCACCAGATAGCTAGGATCGTCTAGAAGTCTACTGAAGAAAAAGGTGTCAAACAGCTGTGATAATACAACAACACGATAGCAAGAAAACAGAACAGGTATCAGGTGAATGAATAATAAGATATTCGGAACCAAAAAGAAATGTATCAATTTAGACTACACCGTGGACTGGTCTGTTGCGCGTTTTCGAGCTAACGCTCAGGTTGATGTTATCCAGCATGCTGCGCGCAGCGCGCATTAATTCATCGTCCTGGTCAGGTTCACCATCGTCGAAATCAAAAGGGTCTCGCATCCGATTACTCCCGGTCGCACTACCCATTGCTGGGGGCCATCCAGCATTGAAAGTATTGCTTGTCGCCCCCATCGAGACTGGGGAGAATGCGTCGTCATCGTATACCCTTGCTTGAAGCCGGTTGATAGGATTTTGCGACTTTGCAGTGTTATTCATGCTGAGCGTACTTGGCGTCCAGTGCACCTGCTTTGGCTTTGTTGTTTTGGGTTCTGCTCCATTTTGACCACCTCTCAGATTTGAAGTGGGATTGAAGTTGATCTCGTTATGTGCAGCAGAAGCAGGATGTCCGTTCAACTTTCTCTGCATAGCCTCATTTTCCTTGGCAAAGTTTTCCATCGCTGCTTTCATTTTCTCATCATCCCAGGCCATAACTGCGGATCCTGGTCCCTCTTCTCCGTATTGGATAATCTGCTCGAACATGGTTCTGGGCTTGCTCGGTTTGGGCTCTAAAATTTTTGGTGGTGGAGGCTCTTCATTTGTCATGAGTTCAAGAACACTGCGGGAGTTATATGGAAGGGTATCTTTGTCGGGAGTGAAACTGTCTTCTTCATCTGGTACCTCTTCGAGCTGCACTGGAACTTTACCAAAGCCCTGAGCGTGTGCCATGGCCTTCTTGCCCTTGCCTTTTCCGTTGCCATTAACGGGGGCAGAAGTGTTTACGTTCGATGAGGCATTCTTGCGCCCTCCGTTGGCTGAGGCTTTGCTCGTGTTCCATACTTGGTCTTCTTGGTTGTTCACCGGTTGCCAGAATTCAGAGCCTCGCAATGTATTTTTGTTCCCTCGCATGCCATTTGGCTGGTCCAAGGTTGTCCTTGAGGACGTTGCACCAGGAGTCACACCCATTTCATCATTGGTATTATCGTCTGATGGTGAGGGTTAGAACGACGAAGTAGAAAGTCAATGTCACCACTTACTGAGACCAAAGCCACCAGCAAATCCGCTAATGCCCTTACCCAGTCCACGGCCCCAAGCACTGGCAGTTGACTGTGCCATTGGCCGCTTAGCCGCAGCACCTGGACGGGGTGTTGGCGGCGCAACTTCAGTATCTTCATCCTCATCGTCTAAGGTTGCCTGGGCTTGAACTCGCTTCAAGGCACTTGGACGAGGGGTGGAGGATATCTCGTCAGCGTCACTAATAGATGGCTTCCGCTTCGAATTTGGCTCAGACTTGGTGGAAACAGGTACCGGAACTGACTTGTTCTGCTGTGTCGAGGCCTTTTGCGCAGATGGTGTAGATGCAGGCGGTGTAACTTCCACCTTCTCTACTTTTGCTGCCGGAGCCGCAGTGCCTTTTTTGCTTGCTTGGCGCTGCTTCTTTGTTTGCTTTTTGCTCGCCGTCGTAGCAGGAGCAGAGGGTGGTGATGCGACAGCTGGCTGGGTTGGAGTCTCAGACTCCTTTTGTACTTGGACTTCGGGTTCGACCTCCCGTGTGTCGTTTGTATTCTCATATGCGGGTTCGTCCCAGGCTGAAGTGACGATGTCTAGTTTGCTTTTGGAAGCTGATTTCTGTTGTGCCTTGGATGCAAGATTCCAAGCTGAGTGAAGCGGCGGGTTAGATGCTTTCTTCTTCGTGTTCGACGGGTGAGACCATGCAATATCGTTTTCCTTTTCGTCGTCCTGTAATAACTCAGACTCCATAGTACCACCATCGTAGTCAAACAGGCTACCAGGCATGTTGAGGTTAGGTTGGGATCGGCTGTCGTTCCCACCAAGGGCATCGATATTGACACGAGCGCTTGCGTTCCCAAGGTTGTTATTGGACTTGAGAGACCATGCGCCGTTTCCAGCAACTTTCGTTATTGGGCTGGGGTTAGAAGAAATTTCAGGGCCATCGAACTTCTTTCTGCTGGTACCGACACCATTCATTCTATTGTCAGACACTGAAGGGGCTGTCTCAGCAGTAATGGTCCGAGCTCGCCCTCGTGATAATGCAGATTTGGGAGGTTCCTGTGCGCTGAACTTTGCCTGCATCGCCAGCTGCTCTTGTCTGACTTTATCAAGTTTCTTCTTGATTTCGTCCTCTTGTGACATGAGATCCCCTTGGGAATCAAGGCCGAAATGAGTTGGTCCTGGTGCTGATCGGCCCGGTTGGGTGGAACTCGAGTTGGCGCTTCGTTGACGGAACTCATCTCGTAGTCTCTTCTTCTCTCTACTGACGTCTTCCTTTCGTTCCTTCTCCATCCTTTCGCGAAGCGAGACCATCTGTTGATAGTGTTCGTTGACTAGCCTGTTCTCCTCTTGGCGGGTGAACGTTCGAGTTCGCCGGCCATTGGCAATTGTCACACAGAGGTTGACATCAGCATCACATGCGTATTGGTGGAACTCGTTGATTTTGTTGATTCGAATTTCAAGTTTCTTCGCCTCAAACTGCGCCTCAAACTGCGCAACGAGGGAGGGCGCAAGCGGATCAGAGTCACCATCGTTATCAGCATCATCATGATCTGAAAGGTCAGACATGTATGGCGTTATGAGGGGATAGTGAACCCGTGCTGGCTTCGAGGTATTAGATTTTGACGTTGAAGCCGTTGATGTTGATGGAGCCTCTGAGTGGTCTTCGGGACTTCGACGGAGAAGGTTCGAGCTGTGGGTATTTGCTAAGACGGGCTGCGGTTGAACAACCTCTGAAGGTCTTTTAGATGGAGCCAGTAGCGTGCCTCCTGTGTTGTTGCTACCAAACTTCTGGCCATTGACCTGACGGAAGGGAATGGGAGCACTCCGGGTCGCGTTGGAATTGGCATGGTTTCCGGGGAAGCCGCTGCTTTCAAGGGCCTGACTGAACATATACTCGGTAACAGGTCCAACAGATTCATCTTCTTCGGTGATCTGGAGAGTTCCTGTAAGTAATAGATTACAAAAGGATAGTAGAACAAAGTACTGACCATAGTCGAGATGGTAGAAGAGAACGAAGAATAATCAGAGTCAGATGTCAATTCATCGTCTTCTGAGTGAAACTCTTCAGGCCGGACACACTCGTATGTGGAGGACATGCTCGAAGTACGAGATGCCGTTGTTAACGGCGGTGCTGCTGTGAAAGACGATGGCGTGCCGCTAAAACCTTCATTGTTGCCATTTATTAAGGGAGTTGTGCTGCTGTTTCCAGGAATTTCGGTCGGAGCAAAGTTCTCAGTGATTGTCAAAGCATGGGGCACTTGGTGAGGCGGTGATGGGGAGGGATCAATAATGTAGCCTTCCTCATCATCGACCCCAAGGGCCTCTTCTACTGCCTTCATTTCTGCCTCAGTCATGGGTTCCCAGTCACTTCCGTCAAGACCTGCCGCTTTCAAACGCCGCTGCCACTCTTCTCTGGCTTCGTGGAAGTGGCCACCTTCTATTCGTCGCCGTGTGGCCATGACAGCAGTACTACTGATACGTCCTGACTGTTGCATGAGCATGTCACGTTCACGCTCCATTGCGCTGCGAGGTTGCCTTAGCCATTGGTCAAATTCGACCCACAATTTTCTGACTCGATCGGCTTTTGCCTGCTTGCGCTGCTGTTCGGCCTGCTGTTGACGCTGTTGCTGCTGTAGCAGCCGATTGCGATTGTTATACATGGTTAGATGTCAAGAATGGCTGCAGACCAGACTTGTTTGAGGAGGAAGACCGGAAAAGAAAAAAAAAGTGATTCAGAGGAAAAAGTGGTAGCCAAGATGGGAAATAGAAGGGGATGCTGTCACCCTGTTTGATGCCTCGTGTTTGCTAGGCGGTCTCCCGATTAAACCTTGGTGCGTAGCCCCTTGAGATTTTTCCGCAGAGCTCCCGCGATGATATCTATGATAGTAAAGCAGTCTTTATGGATAGAGGTGGAAAGGTGAAGAGTAGTCGGCAAATATAGGAACGTAAGCCCTGTGCCCTGTGAGATTGTTGTGTGATATCCTTTTCCGTCACTAGGGCGTATCTGGCTACCTTATGTGGCAGGCTACCCTGTATCCCGTTCCCGAATAAGGCGCATAGTGATCAAGTGGGTTCTTAGGTACCATTATGGGTGATATTTCCGCAGCTGTACATTATCACATTCTCCGTCCTCTGTGATTTGCACACCGCAAGACATAAGGAGAACCATCAGAATCCTCATTGCGGTTCAAGCAATTTCGCCCACAATATCATTTCCTTCCCTTACACCTGACTGGGTATCGAATTATTCCGTTGCAATAAGCTGACACAGCAACACTATGTATCCACGTGCAACTGACAGCGACATTTCCCCCCAAAATCACACTCTCCCGGTCCTTAGCCCGAAGTAAATACTATCATTGTCAACCAATAATAAATTGGGCATAGTTGACACCAGAGGAGTCCCGCTGGAATCAATCGCTGAGCCTCCAATGTCATACATGATTTTTTTGCGCACACGACCGCCCAGCAAGCCCTTCGCCCTATATGTTATCCATCTTATATTCCCCTAATTTATTCGTTTATTTAGGGTTAAACCCGAAGTAACAGAGTTCAACGTCAAACGAAGGGCCGGGAGAACCACCATGACCAGGGTAGTTTACTACTTGCCCTCCATTCAACTGCGCTCGCTATTCAAACCATCTCGGCTGTCTAGTCAATATAACTTTGTAATCTGAAGAGGAAGTGACAGCCTCACAGCTCAGCGGGTTTTCTCTCTTCTTTCATTTTGGAACAATATAACTCCAGCTTGTTGCACAAGGGACTTCTGATACCCACAGGCTCGCCGCAATCTGCCGTTAGCAATGTTGGGCTTGCTCGACCTTTGATGAATAACGACCAAACCCCCTGTGATGCCAGCCCTGACCTCCTGTATCAAAAGGTGACAAACACTCCACGAAAACGTGCAAGCAGTAAGTGCAAGCAGAACTTCGCAGGGAAAATTCGCAGGGAATAACTGAGTTCCCTGAAGTTCGATTGCATGTCAACGAAACATGCGTTTCATATTTCACTGGTGGCTGATATTCATTCAATTGCCACTGCCTACCGTAGGTGGTGTTGATCCAGCGACATCAGCGGCCAATTGACAAGGCACACCCGCTTAGGATGATGTGTTGATAGAGACAGACTATTTTGAGAAGAAAGAAAGAAGTCGCATGTTAACGTCATCAAGGGTTTAGAGTGCTCTCAGGATTGACATCGTGTATTGACTGCATCCTCGTACCGAAGGAGATGGGTTCCGAATCAATTGATACGAGTTAACCAGTAACGGTTAGATAACATCATCATCCATTCATCCTTTATACCTTCCCTCTGTAGAACGCAAATCTCCTTCAAAAGTCGGCATCTGGCACCTGGAGACTACCGGCGCCACCTGCGGGATAGTAGTGGTAGAAGTAGAAAGGCAAGACGAACCCTGCTCTGCAGAAATACTAGTCTGGGATGTTTCTTTTGCAACTAAGCCAAATTGGTGGGGATATGCAAGAGAAGTTCCGGCTTTTCGCGAAACGACGGCGACCGGCTGATGGCTCTGCGGATGAGAGCGCTGATAGTGGCTGTTTTGTCCTTAAGGCTTTTATATGAATGCCACCAAGTAAGCGAGCAGTTTGATTTATACCTCGGAATACACCAGTTATGTGGAAAATTTCCCAGGAAATAGCGTGTAGGCGAAATCATGATGGCGCTAGGAGTAATTCTGCTCTTTCACTGCCTGTCTTCTTGTACGTTTTGACGTCCCGCTTCTTGCAGAGCTGCCATTTCATTCCAGAGAAAGCCGTCGGGAAAGTCATGAAGGTGGTCCGATGTGACCGCCAAAGTTGGTGATGGGTGGGGATTCCAGGATGACTCAGGGTCAGTTGCAAGTTCTCACAGTCACACCATTCTGAAACCTCTTCGCAAATGGGGAATGGAGTCCCTGTACCGGTACCAGCCAAATGACGTTTCCTCGGAGTGATGACAAGGCTGCACTTTGGAAATAATCCACGACCTAGGCTAATCTCGGCTTAGACACGCGCAGCTTGCGTCGCTTGACTCGCTTCCCCTCGCCTTCTGCTGGTATTAAAGCTTTCCCTCTGGGCGACAGCTCACACACTACTGCTTCCACCTCTCCCCTTCAACGCACAGATGTCTAACCAAGTCTCTAACGGCCTTCTTTATTTTCTGGCCATGTAAGTTTTACTTCAATAATCTGGCTTGTCTCACAAGAACTGACGTGTATCAGCTTTATTCCACCACTCGCTGTCTCCATTAGTGAGTGCCCCTTGGTATGTTCACCCTCTATCATAACTAACATGTATCCTGTTTGCAAGAGCGAGGAGGAATAACGTCTGGTAAGCGATTTTCGTCGTTTTTTCGGATGATGGGAGTACTCATCTACTACTCCCAGATTTCTGGATAAACATTTTGCTTTGGATTTTGGGTTGGATCCCTGGTGTCATTCATGCCTGGTATCCTTATCATCTCTTGGTTTATCAAGCAGTGGATTCTGATAGTGTTTCCCCAGGTGGATAGTCTCCAAGGATTGAGGAGCGCACTTACCGTCGTAATAGCCGGTGTCAGACCAGGCTTTCTGACAAAGATCATGACGACAGACTTATTTTAACCTTTTCACGTTGTTTATGTCTTCAGCTCATTTGTATTGAATGGTTCGTGCGCTCGGGGTTGTTCTGCTTATTGTAATGATGTGTATTTGATTGTTCTTATTCATGTACTACACCATAATACAGTTAATGCAATTGACGATTGACCGCTTTGAGGAGAGGGGGGTTTGGGGTATAAATGTGATATGATCCAGAGAAGAAGCAACAAAGAACAAATGAGCATAGCTAAGCCTCAAATTAGCGAATATATACTAACAGTTGCACTAGACTAAAAGCCACTCACTCCAGGAGCCGCCATTAGAATAAACTTGGGGCATTGACCCTAGTCAGGATATCGTTAAGTCCTCTCACGACACACCCCGCTCCTTCTTTAACTTTCTCCCTATCCTGCTCAACCACCTTTGGCAGATACTTTAGCTCAAACCGGTCAGGATGCCACTTCTTGATCTGCTCCTTGACGCGATCCTTATCCGACTTGCTATCCTTCTCAGGATGGACTCTAGAAAACAAATACGCCCGGATAGCAGAAGTGGTTATGTCTTCGGGCGTTTTGGGTTTCTTGACCAAAGGCCAAGGAAACGAATCCCATCGGAGGACTTCGAAGGTGGTTAGATTCTTCCATGTGGTCTCGTGAAACTGGTACAGGTGAATCAAGTCTTTCTCTGTCATAACTTTGGACGCTTCCCGTGCCTGCCGTTCGTTCTCCAACCTTTCTTGCTCCCGCTTGAACTTCTCTTGCTGTTCCTTCGCTTGCTCGGCCTGGCGGCGTGCCCAGTCGTTTTCACTGAAGGGAGGAGCTGTTGCTGATGGTGTGGGCTTCGGTTTGGGCGTGGATGATGTGGGCGGAGGGGCAGCGGTGGACGCAGAGGCAGACGTGGCGGAGGTTGTACTGGTTCTAGCCGTGCTGGGAGTAGACGGCGCTGCAGAAGATGCAGAGGAGGAGGATGCCGCTTTCCATGCTGAGCTAGCGGACGAATTCCACGTAGAAGAAGATGCACTCGCTGAGTTAAGGACAGAACCTGTGCGTCGCGGTGCCTGACTTGAGGCTGATGTCGAAGACAATGGTGAAGGCTGGCCAGGTGAGGTATATACAAAACTGCCATCTGCATTCACGCCGTCCTGTCTCTTCCGTTCTTCTGCCTTCCGCTTCTGAATCTCTTCCCTCTGCTTTTCATATCCACCCTGTAACTTTGAATGGGCATCCTCCTCCCTCCTCCTTTCCCGTTTCTCCCATTCCTTGCGTATCTTTTCTTCCTCCTCTTCCCTCTCCCTCTCCCTCCGTCTCTTCTCTTCCTCTCTCCGCTTTTCCTCTTCTTGTTGTTTACGTTTCTCCTCTTCCTGACGCCGAAGAGCTTCTTGCTGCCGTTGCCGTTCTGCTTCTTTCGCCATTTCCTCCTGCCTCTTCGCCTCCGCCTCCGCCTCTGCCTCTCGCTTTTGTTTTTCCTTTGCCCGTCGTGCTTGTTCCCCTAGCCGCAGTATCTCCCGCTGAATTTCATCCTCTTGTCGCAGACTCTCAGCCTCTCGCTTATCCAGATCTTCCTCCCATCTCCTTAGTTCCTCTTCCCTACGACGAATATCTTCTTCCTTTCTTCGTACCTCTTCTGCCCGCTTCAATGCTTCCTCCTCTCTCCTCTCTGCCTCCTCTTCCCGTCTCTCAGCATCTTCCTCTCTCCGACGAGCATCCTCTTCAATCCGCCTAGCGTCCTCCTCCAGCCTTCTCGTTTCCTCCTCCTTTCTCTTCGCCTCCTCCTCTTTCCTCTTCAACTCCAACTCTTTGCGCTTAGTTTCGTTTTCCTTCTTCTTTATCTCTCTCTCCTTCTTTCTCGCCTCCAATTCCTTGAGCTTAGCCTCGCTCTCCTTCCGTTTCGCCTCCTCCTCTATGCGCCTTGCTTCTTCCTCCTTTCGGGACACTTCTTCCTCCTTGAGTTTCGTTTCCTCCTCCTTCAATTTGGCGTCCTCCTCCCTCCTTCTAAGCTCTTCCTCTTTTCGCTGAGTCTCCTGCTCCTTTCTCTTCACCTCTTCCCTCATCTTCTTCGCCTCCTCTTCCCTCCTCCTTGCATCCTCCTCCTTTTTCCTGAGCTCAAGCTCCTTTCGCCTAGTCTCATCCTCCTTCCTCTTAACCTCTTCCTCCCTCCTCCTTGCATCCTCCTCCTTCCTCCTCGCCTCATCTTCCATCCTTCTCGCATCCTCCTCTTTTCGCTTGACCTCTTCCTCCAGCTTCAGAGCCTCCTCCCTCATACGCTTTGCCTCCTCTAACGCTTTCGCGTTCTCCTCTGCAAGCTTCCTTGCATCTTCGCTACCATCCCTATCCGAATCCCCGTCCGATTTTCTCCGCTGGTCATCCTGGTCTTCTGAACCAGGGGGGCGAGCAGAGGCTGCTCTCCCGCCAAAGTCGTGCTGCCGTGCTTGGTATGAGGCTGACAACCGACCCTCCAGGTGGTTCCACGATCCGGGACCTGGAGGACCGTAGTACTCGTATGGCGGTCGGGGATCGGAAGAGGGTGGCGCTGAGGGTGCTGGTGCTGGTGCTGGACGGCCCCCTTCGAGTGTTTTGTTCCATTCTCGCCAGCTTGGTATGCCGTATTCGTCCATTGGCGTGCGGGGTTGTTTACCACGGATGATGGGTATGCTTGGAGAGGAGGTATATTGTCGAGGGTAGTCTATATGCGGTTGTTTTTTTTTCAAAAAAGAGTCGGTAAAAATAATAATAGAGATACAATACAAACGAACCTTCGTATGGCCCATTTCCATTATATTCATCGATCATCCTTGTAAAAGACGGCCCGCGGCCGAGGGGTGGATGAGTAAACTCGGGAGACTGACGTCGGTGTCCGACATAAATGTCGTCCATGTACGTGCCTGCAAAGTTGGTGCGATGAGGGGGTGTTGGTGGTGGTGGTGGAAGTCGTGGGCTGATAGTCCACTCTTCAGCGACACCTCCTCCTGCACGGTAGTCTCTGGGAGGCCGAGCGGAAGGCGGTTGTGGAGATTTGGGGCTCCATTCGGGCCCGTATCGGCTGCTGCTGCTGTCGTCTGCAGCTGTAGCAGTAGCACCACGGCCGTTGATGCTTGTGAACGAGCTTCGGGCTACGATAGGCCGGTGGGCGTTGATTGAGGACGAAGGGCGGTAAATGTATTCCCGCCCTATTTCATTATCCATAGCGGGGGAACCGTTGAACCTTGGATCGATTGAGTCGGTGGTGAATGATGATTTGGGTATGAGCCTTCTGGGTTGGTATGAACTAGAATGGTAGCCGCGGTCTTCCTCTGTAAAGGATGCTTTTGGCGGAATTGAGCGGTGGTATGATAGGCTTGCTGAGCGGTCTAAAGATGGTCTGATAGTGCTGGTGCTGGGTCCGCTGGGGGGGCTGGAAAGCGGGGCTGAGGTAGTGGGGGGAGCGGTACTGACGGATCTGGGGATGGAATGCTGTCTGCTATTATCCTCGGACCAACGCTCGCTCTGTTCAGCTGCCAACTGAAGGGTTCGACTCTGACCTTGACGCGCCTTGCCCTTATCCGGCGACTTCCCTGCCGCTGCCGCTCCCTGTCCCATTTCACCCGCAACAGAAGCTGCCTCGTCTGTATCTGGACGCTCTGGTATTGGCTCTGTAGTCAACGAACGAATGCTGTTGGAGCCCAGGGAGCGCTGGCTGGCCGTGCTGCCGCGCCGGGTGAGGTTGCGTTTTGGGCTGGCCAGTTCGTCTTCGGCAGTGAGGGACGGCACCCATATCTCGTGCTTTGGTGGCGAAATCGGGGTGATCCTGTCGATGCTCGAACGGGCAGGCCGTTCCAACGAACGCGCAACGGGACGATCTTCCTCTGATCGCTCCAGGTTTGGAGATCGGTCAACGGAAGACCGGGACCTATCGTGTAGAGTGTACATTGCAGTAGTAGTTGTAGCAGCAGCAGAATGAGGTTCGTCTACCCCCACTGCAGCAGGTTCGCGTGGTGGTAGTGGCAAGGGTTCGGAAAAGAAGGGCATACGGTCGTCAAGGCTAGGTATATAAGCACCCCGTCTGTACTCCTCCTTGATCGAGCCGGAGATGGCATCCGATTCACGGCGGACTCTGGGAGCAGGGCGTTCGCGTTCCTCTTTGGCCCCTTGAGAGTACTTTGAGATGCGGGCTTGTGCAATCTCATAAGGCAATGGAGGAGGATTGTAATCGGGGAGAGCTGGTATAGCTCGCAAGGGAAGAGAAGAACGTGGGTCAGACGCCGCAGTTGCTTTACTCGATCTTCCTGCCTCGTTGTCGTCCCGTCCTTGGGAGTCTTGGGATGACCCTGAGGGCTTGTAAGCTTCGAAAATCTTGCGATGTTCTCGCACCAGAGTTTCCTTCCACGACTCATCAATCGACAGCCCCAGAGCCCATTTCCGCTGCTGACGTTCAAGCTCGAGCTGCCTGTGATACTCCTCGGCGCCCAAGGTACGAATGCTGCCCTTCTTCAAGGTGTGATCCTCTTTTAGCCGTGTGCGCTCTTCATCGGATCTGACATCCTGGAGTGCCTTTCGGTAGTTGACTTCGGCCTCTTGATACAATTTCTCGAGATTCAGCTGTATCCGCTCCTTGATCTGTCGCTTCCAATCCTCTGAAGGCTCTGTATCTGAAAAATCAGGTGGTGGGATAGATGATGGTGCAACAGACTGTTGTGCATGAGATGTCGTAGCTGGCATGGAACAGGGGGTAGTGGTGGTGTTGTAAGAGTATTAAGATCAAAGTATTATAAAAACCCAGTGATATTTTGAAGAAAGAAAATTGAAGGGCGATTCAATAAATGTTTGAGGTGATGGGAGGAGACGCAGACAGCGAAACCCTGAGTTGCCTCATGTTGTTAGCCAGGCCTTCTAGAATGAGGTGACCGTGCAGACGAGTCAACTTACGGCGCCTAATTTTCAACCCTCCTCAACGTTAACTTTCGTTCCAAAACGTAGCCGACGCCTCAGACGCGTAGTAACTCGTTGCCGGAGAATAAGCAAAGCACTCGTTACAGTAGTAAGCCGTGCACTCGACATTTACGGATCTCAGCGGCCCATTGTTTACTCATCCAGAATGCCGCATTTGTTATCTTTTCTCAGGCATTCAGGTCACCTACATCTACAAGGCTTGATTGCCGACGACAGTGTTAAAGCTCTAAAATCTTGGGACTCTATTGCTTGAACACGTTCCAGTCTACATTCATTCTGGTAAACTTGCGGACCGAGGGCGTTTGGGATTTGACCCTTGGTACTACAGCAATAATCTTACAGCAGCTATGAATATCCATTGTGGGGTATTGATCACCTGCCGCTGTCTCTCTCTTTCAGTTGATCAATTTTGGCCGCCCAAGCAACGTTATATCACAAGTAGGTGCCGAGAAAAGACCGCTGACGATATTTTTGACCTCCCAGCTATTCGAATAAATACATGCTGGATTCCTATTCCCTTCATGGTTCTCGCCCGTGGATGCAGAGACAGTTGTACCATTGTTTCTAGTGATCGCCATCCAATCCTTTCTCTACATAGAGTATCTCTCCACTATTCTACAAGTAATTCCGTCCAACGATAAGGCAGTGCCTCTCAATTTTCGTAAATGGCCGTTTCACATTCTGGAGCTAGTGATCCTCCTGTTGGAAGCCGACTCTATTTTGTCCTCCCTCATTCTGAAACGTGCACCAACACCTCCACAATACAGCAAGCTGATTGTGTGTAGCTTTGATTCCTAATCGCTAACAGCTAACAATTTCTAGGCTTGTATTCCAGAGATGTCAATCATATTCATGGCCAGCCTTGGGGTTCGTTCAATCTACAACGAATCGACGATATACTGATTTTAGCAACAGATCTTTAGTTACTGGAACACACACGGTCTTCAAAAATACCATTTCCCACTATTTCTTTGGCTAGGCTACTTGGCCTCTGCCGCTATCTTTCACCATTGGCCACTCAAAGGTATAAAACCTTTTTCCCTTCTCAACCCTCAGCAATTTTATTTCATTTCGCAAAACATCTACGCATTCATTACTTCCCTATGCCTCTATGCAACTCGTATGTCCTCTTCTTCCTCCTATTTGTTTGAATGTTATTCTGATTTTCACAATCAGTTCTAGTCACTCCTCATTACTGGGACCCCAAAAACGCTGAATCAATCGACAAGCAAACATCACCGATTCGTACTGTCTCTACATGCGCCTTACTATACGCTTGCATAAGTGTAGTCTATGGCCTTTCTCCAATCCCAAAAAGCAAATCCACTATCATGGGGATTTTTTGGGAATTACTACGTCCTGCAATCGTGAGTTCGCTTCCTTCTTGCATTATTACAAACATCTCATACCTCTTTCAGACCTTCCCGATAGCTGGGGTTGTATTCAACTACATAATTATACATGTCAAAAAGAAATCGGCTAAATCTCCTGATCATTCAATCGGTGTTGAAGAAAAACCCATACTCCTTACCGACCATGCGTCCCAAAAACTCGACTCGGAGTCCAACATGAATTGAAAAAAGAGATTGATTTGGACTCTGATCTTAATATTTAATGTACAGTCTGGTTCGCGGCAATCACTTCACTTGTTGGCATATATGATGTGGAACTGAGTTGTTGAAATCCCGGATGTCGAGGCGGTGGCGCAACTACAACGGTAAAATAATTATCCAAAATCCAGGGAGCCTCACTAAGTGGTCAACAAAACTACATTGTATATCCCAGTTCCTGTTTATCACTCGATCTCTCCTCCGTCATTTTCGCTTGATGGACAACACTGGCAGGAATATAGGCGCTCGCCTCATGGCGAAGATAGTAAAACAGAGCTCATAAGCATTGCCGCCGAAATCATGTCCAACTCGAAGGTGTCCGAGCCATAGTATTTTTGATCTGTGTGTACACCGTCGTGCACGGACCTTCCGAGCTTCTATAGTGTCACCATCATGAAGGCCTTCAACTGGGATAAGTGCCCCCCCCCCCCCCCCCCCCCTTTGGTCCTGTTGACAGCCATATGTCGTGTGTTACACCCTCCAAGCCTCTAGCACTCAAGGTTCAACCCCTAAGCGCCCCCAACCCCTATTTTCGACGTTTCGACGTCTTTTTGTTTACCTTTGTTTACTCTGACATGAATACAACTCACTGCTACCTCTGGACAGCCATTTCATCTTTGTAGTCCCTCTCCTTGACTACTACTTTGGATTACTCTGGTCCCCAAAGTTCTGACTTATCTTCTTACTCATCTAACTACCAGGAGTAGTTATACTTAGGCTGATACCCGTTTCATCACTTTATTTTAATTTGTCTTAGCTACCACTTTATGTATATAAGCAGTAGCTACTTGCCTAGGATTCCCTAGGCTTTCAATACAAGTATCTTCTCTACTCTCATCTTGCTCTCATTGTCTGAGGATCTACCTAGAGCACATTGCTCTACCTAGTGACCAGACATATCTATATCTTATCTAAGCAGCAGTTATCTTGCCATTGCTGCTTACATTGAGAGTCCTATACTTGGTCTTTGGCTTACTGCCTTGAAGAAAGGTATAACTCGCACCAGAGGATGGAATACAGTGTTGTGGTTAGGACTTGTGCTACCAATACAGTTTAACTACTGAATATAGAAAGTGTGACATCACATGTCACAAAACTGTGAACTCTAGCACTACTATTGTACTTCCAACACACCCCCTCAATGGTATGTGCATAATGAGTAGCAACAAATGGTGTAGTAGATAGTTAGCCTACTTCCCTTTGTGTCTGTATCCAAATAAAAATGCTCCTGACCAAGCAGAGCAGTAAAGAATGTAACGAACGTGTGATATACATCAGTGACTTGATGTACTTGACAGCCAAGTAGTGCGGCTCGTGAACCAAGGCGTTGCTTGCCTTGTCAGAATGGAAACCACTGTTTTCGAGGTAGCTGAATCGATCCGTGATGTCAGCGTGGCCGGGCGTTGAGCGGCTTTTGCAGTATTTGATGTTCTTCCAAGCATAGTGGTACAAATGTCTTGAAGTGTCGACGACGTGAATGAAGCCGCTCCCAGAGTCGTTGATGAGGGACCAACCACTTTTGAGGTCTCCAAATCTATTGGAAATGAGAGCGCCGCATTCCGTTCGACAGTTCGAGCACTGTGACAGCTTTTACCCTTTGTAGTGGAAATATCTTGCAACTAGCCAGAGAGCGACGATAACTCTGTCGTCTCCATCGAAATACCCGTTTTCCCAGCCTAGGAATCGAATGGTAACGTCCATTTTATGAGCAGTGCAGCGGTTATGGCGGGATAACACGTTCTTTATAAGGAATGTAAAATCTGGTACTCAGTATCCAGATGTGAGAAAACCTTGTAGCCGACGAAGCCAGGACCTGAATAAGCATTCTAAAGGTCCAGAAATCCGTCCAGGATGTCGGCGTCAAGCGTTGATGAACGGTCCTCGTTGTATGGTTAGATCTTAGCAAAGTGATAGAATAAACATAGTAGTTCGCGCTGCAGGCGAACTGTGGGTGCCATCGGTGTCGTCTATGCGTGATAAACCGTTTTAGGGGTCCAGAAATCCACTGGTAACATCGACGTGACAAGTCGATCAATGGTTGTAGCAGTAGACCTTGCTCTGAGCTGAGGTGTGTGACTGTGAGCTTGAACGTCGTAGTTCATGAAGGATCGAGTATCCATTACTTCTAGCAAGCTCTGTCCAGTCCTTTCTCTATGCACTGTATCATTTCACCACTCTAAAGTTGGTTCCATCCAAGGACAAAGTGATGCTTCGCAAGCTCCGCAACTCGCCATTGATGGGCGTGATTGCATTGGTGTTCTTATTACCGGCCTCCGATGCAGCTACATCCTATATGCTCATTTCTAGCTCTCATCCAAGGGATGAAAAACTGACCATTCCCGACCCAATCCGTGTATGTTTCCTATCTGCTCTTGTTTCTAAGATGACTCACAAACTCTATGATAGATTGGGTGTAAACACATGGCACTCTTCTTGGGAAATGGCCTCTTGGTTTGTGTCGATCTGTCAAAACTAGAGCCCACAGGAAATGCTTATTGTGCATAACAGATGTGCATCTCCTGGATCAGATATGACCGAAGGTGGACCGTCATCTATCTCCTAATTATCCTTTGGTTGGGGTACCAGGCCTGCGGAGCATTCTTCCATTACTGGCCAATTCAAAATATAACAACACCTTCCCTGAACAACCCTCCCTACTTCTATGTCATCTCAAAACAGGTTCGTATCTATACCATCTTCTTGAACTTCTGTGTAGTCTGTGGGTTTCCGGTGCTTCTATCCGCATACAGTTTCTCACTTCAAATCATTTTTCTTGATTAGATTCAATCTCCTCTCATGTCCAGCGTCTCGAAGACAAATTAAATGAATCGACAAATAAGCTATTTGTCTCGATTCACATCATCTGTGGAGGCATAGTTGCATACATGTTCATGACTGCGATTTCAGTTATCGTTTATGGCTTTTCCCCAATACCAGCAGGCACGTTCACGGCTGCAGAAATATTACGTCCTACGATTGTAAGTATGCTACTCTCTTGCATTGCTACAGTGGCCTCATGTACCCTTCAGAACTTCCCTATTACTGGAATCACACTCAATTACATACTTATGCGCGTCGCAAGGGAGTGTGCCAAGTCGAAAAATTATCCACTTGAAGAGGAAGCCCTTGAAGATGAAGCCACCCTCCCTACTGTGGCACCCGAACCTATTGCGACACCTACGCTTGAGCATGAATCTGAAAAACTCGAGTCATCTGGAATTGAAAGGGTAACTCAGTGATTCTCCTTGATACACCGTGACGCTCGGACTCGGATATGCAGAAAAATGCGTAGTTTATTGTTGGACTTTCTTCTTTTCTTTTGGTACTTCTGGTTTATAGGGACGTTGTATCAGAATGGAACCGAAATAAATACTGATCTCGTCTGTAGGAAGAATTACATATATGGGAGTGATTACCATTATAATTTGCATGTACGGCTGTTCTATATGTTCTGTATGGTAGTACGTTGGCTGCCTATCCTGGAGTGAGGGGTCCAACTTTGATCTAGGGGCATGTTAATGAAGGTACCTCTCACTGGTACTGATTGGTACGTAGTTCTTCTAGAGTCTTAGATACCTTTTTCTCAGAAATGGACGTGAGGAAGGAAGTCATTGCATTGCAATTGGTGTTGGTGCGCGGCGGCTAACGTGGTTGTATATCATACAAGTCAACACTTTACCACATTCACCACTTCACCACGTGGCCTAATGTTTCTCCCACATTTCGACATGACCGCAACTAGTCACTACTACGGTCATCATAATCTACTACGGATCCTCTGTCAGCGGTCTACAAACCATATCATGGTCCCACTTGAGTACCTGATTCTTCAGATCAAGCACAAAAAAACAATCGAGTCGCCCAAAATAATACATCGTCCATATGCAGTGACTCCTAGCCTCCCATACCCTTGTCAACTCTATCTTATGCTTTTCCGTGTTGTGTAACAGAGAGCGAAGACATCTAATCGTACAATACGTTCAGTCTTGGAGACGACAAGCTAACTACACTCGCGTGCTGCCTGATTCATGATAATGTCTCACAAAGTCGGCTCGTCCGGGAATTGAAAGGGCAACTGATTGATTTCATGATCTCCACCTGGATATGATTGCTTAGAAGACAATACCACTACTACTGTAGTTCAGTGCGACTGGTCACCTGCATCACCAGCGGAGCCGAAATGACCGTTCCTACCGCAGGAATCGCATCGCACAGTATCATCAAGATTTGGATTTGGAAACCGTCAAATTTCAACGCATTATTCATCATTTACATATATAGATATGCCGATCATCATACTTGAAACAACGCTAAAACACAACATATCCTAGTTATATCCCTCCATGGAAAAGCTGCAAATATTCTGCAAGAGTGTGCTCTTATTCCATCGAGAAAGATGTTGAAACTTATGGACCAATATGATTCGGGACTAAGCCTTATGCCGCACTGGCAGTGCTTATCTTCTTTTGTGTATTTGCCAAGGTTCAGTGATGCCGCTTATAGGTAATTGCGAGATCATCATTCCTAAATGATGCTTTGACTGACAACGGCCTTTAAACCAGAGCATACCGTATGCAAAATCGATCCGGACAACACAATCGTATACAAATTGGAAAGGAGTTGTTATGGATACCCCCCTTCACCTTTCTTCTAACACGACTACAATGCCCGAAAAAGTCAAGAGGCGAAGGAAACATTTCACTTGCACCAATTCCTCACCAACCCTTATTCCTCGCTTACCATCAAACGAGTGCTCTGAAGCATATCTTACATCGAAAAATGTCATCCAAGAGGAACGAAATCGTAGATTTGGCTTCGGTACCCTCAGACATTCATCTGTGATGCGTCAGCATCGAGTTGCGAAGTTCTTCCACCGTCGAATCTATCCCAATTCCAGGCAGAAACGAAAAGGCTGTGCGAATATTAAATTGATACCTTTTCGACGGCGGCTTTTTTCTTGGTTATCTGGTAGCCATCACAGCCTCTATTCCCCCCCTTCCTCTCTCTCCCCCTTCTCCTTTCTCCGTGTCCTGCTGCAACGCCGTCCTGTCCCTACACCACTTCTAACGGAGCAACCAACGAGTCAAGGCAATGCTCAAAGTTATCTACGATAACGAGGACCCAAACGTTCAGTTATCCGGATCCTGGAAGCCTCTCGGGGGTGAAACGGAATTCAATGGTACCACCTCTCTGACTACACAACCAGGAGCAAGTGCCAAATTCACGTTTGAAGGTCTGTTTCTAGTACCCTCCTCATCCCGCCCCAGCTGCTCTCAGGGGCCTAATCAGCTAACGCTCATTTCCAATCGTCTATAGGGAGCTTTGTTGCAGTATACGGCACGGTCGAGCCTGTGTCATATACAAATGGCACTAGTTTGATAACAACTTATTCTCTCGATGGTTCCGCACCACAGCAGTACAATGGGACCTCCGTTGCGAGCACATTGACTGCACCCACCTTCAATCAATTATTTTACGAATCTCCTGTGCTTGAAGATGGGCCCCACGAACTCGTGGTGAAATATGAAGGAGCCGGTTTGCGCTTCTACATTGACTATTTTCTTGTTACTCCCCCTTTGAGGTCCCTGTCCAACTCATCTAGTCCGACATTGGAAATGATTGAGGATACCGATTCTAGAGTTACATATAGTGACTCTGGCTGGGCGATCGACCAGGACAAACCCTCGACGCACCGTGCTACTAACAGTGGCTCGACAGCAACGGTCAGCTTCACCGGAACATATATTGCCGCTTTTGGTAGCGTCAATGCCTCCCAGGGAGTATCTGACATTACATTCTCATTCGATGATGGACCACCACAACTACCCATGCTCCCCATGTCCGTCCAACCGCAACAAAGTATACTCTCGCACCAGCTGTATTTCCAAACTCCACGTCTTCAGGGCGGCAAGCACAACCTCACGATACGGGCGAGGAAGTCTAACCCGGACTTTTATCTCGATTTCTTCCTCATTGAACCGCTATCATCCCCTACTGCGACAGGCGCATCTGGAGCTGGTACTGTCCCTCATATTTCTGGTTCTTCTGGAGCAGGAGAAAGCAGAAGTGGTGAAGGGCGTTCGTCGGAGATTGGGGGGATTGTAGGTGGGGTGGTTGGTGGCACACTTTGTCTCATAATACTGGGTGCGTTGGTGTTCTGGCTGTGGCGGAAACAGCAGCGTAAACCATATAGTAAGTCATGTAGGCGTTAATTTATTGTCTAGCTACCCTAATAATCAAGATGGCTTAGGACTGCCTATCCAACGGCTCTACTCCCCGCGTTCTGCAGTGGGGAGCATAGAGCCCCTTAATATGGCGGTTGCCTCGAACGGAGGCTATTCAATGCATCTTAGCACACCGATAAGCACGACATGCCCATCATCATTATCAATATCAGCTAGCAACGATCCTTTCTCAACTTCCACACACTCTTCACCGAATACTCTCGTTTCCTCACCGTGGCTGGACCCCCCCGACTATAATATCCCACCGCCGGCATATCGCAAATCCAACTACAGATGAAACCTTGTAGATTCTTGGCGTTCGATTACCTTTTTTCGTTTCACTTTCATTTTCCTTTCGTTCCTTGGGAGACACAAATCCCCCCTACATTCGTTTTATTGCTTTCGAGATTGTATTAGTGTTTTTTAGTGGCTGTATACCATTTTTATCTCGTATATAAAGATTTTTGGGATTATACAATAACAAAGCCAAGGGCTAAAGGAAACGACGATCGCACTGACGCTTCAAGGGAAACTAGAAGCCATGCGTTTCACTTACAAATGGTGAAGTGTTACATATTACCCCAAGGGCTCTGACACGATGAAATGGTTGAAAATGGTGCGCAAATCCAGCAATAGCAAAAATTCTCATTCGTGTTTCCGGCGATGATTGCCCACGAATAATACTGAATATAGGCCCATAGATTAGAGTATAGATATGCGGGATTTTTGTCACTCGGGACCATATACCCCATATACATTTCGGGTGCGCAGTGCTAACACAAATGCAGCCCGTCATCATTTCAGCTTGTCTCTTCCTCTTTCGCTCTTGCGCACATTTTCTCATACGATTAACGCTTATGGTCATGATGAAGAAAGGTATAACTCGCACCAGAGGATGGAATACAGCGTCGTGGTTAGGACTTGTGCTACCAATACAGTTTAACTACTAAATATAGAAAGTGTGACATCACATGTCACAAAACTGCGAACTCTAGCACTACTATTGTACTTCCAACACATGATACAGTAATCCTTTCAGGTCTGAGTGAGTTTCTGAATTTCACCCACAACTCCAGGGAGATAGTGATGCAATTTGTTGTAAGTGGCCAAGGATTAATCGCATATCTCGCAGGATCTTCCAGTCAAGGTTTTCAGATTTTAAATATGGACCACACTAGGTGATGTCCAACTGACTACACAGTCTATACCAAAGGTGACAAGCACCAAAAAGGTATCTTTTTAGTATGGCTCAGGTTGTGTGAGAATCAATTTACCCTTACCATACTAAAACAATCAAGCCTGAAGCTTGATTCCAAACTTGGGGCTGTGACCATACAGTACATTGACTATGCATGAATACTGTGAGAGCTGCTTGCTCTGAGTCTATCTGTGTCTCTTGCCTCCAAATTGTCCCATGCTAGCTTCCCTTGTACCATGAGCTGTGTCTTCAGAACCATGTTGAGAGGGTGACAACAGCAACACACAGCAGCTAGTTAAGTAAGACTTTCACTTACAATCTAGAGCAGTGTGTTATGATCCCTGTCCTATTTCCCTTTTATTTCTTATCTTATCTTATCTCACATCATCTAATTGTTATGATTCCTTTTAATTCTTTTCTTTTCTTTTCATTTTCATTTTCTTTTCTTTTCTTTTCCTTGACACTGTCTAAGCGCGTGCTTCCATTAGCACTCAATTAGATGCGCGCCTTTCATTAGCGCCTAGTCAGGCTCGTTGGATATCTCAGGCTTCTTGGATAACTCCAAGAAAGTCCAGAGTTTGATCCTTGCCATGGTCTTTTCTTTTATTTTTGTTTTACTTGTATTCATGTTTTACTTTGTTTATTCCTTAGCTCTTAGATAGTCTACCTCACGGTGTAGCTACAAGAGTCTCTTCTCCCTCTATAAATCTTCTCTTTTCTCTCCTCTATGCCTTTGGAGTGATGCTTGAGGGATAGTTGGATCGCGGTTTAGGTTTTATCAGTGAGATTCTGACATAATCTAAGAGCTAGCAATCCTCACCCGTCCGAATGTCTCCCCCAAGACCCACTTACCCATTCATGTCCATAGCGCGCTTGCACTCCCCTTTCCACCTTTTCATCTCAGTAATGGAGGGTGTCCTACATCCGTAGCACCCCGCTCATTGAAAGCCTAATCACAGGCTCCCACGACCTACACTTTGTAGCCCAGTGCCTCTATTCAACTGTAAACCATTATAGCTGGTGGAGATAGACCAGTATAACTCACGGAGCATGTAGGAACTTGGCAGAGGTGTAGACTTGTGATTCTACCCCCTTCAAGAGAAGCCCTCATTCGTTCGTCGCCCAGCGCGCCTTTGACCTCAAGACTTCCCTTATCTCTAATCCATCTTCTTACCTGAGAGGCTGACTAGGGTCGCGTGCCTGCCTCAAGGTACTACTGTAATAGTCACCTTATTGATCCCCCATCTTTTCCCTTCCAACTCTCACAACTCTTAACAAATGGATCCCCTCATTTACGCACTGTTACCTTTTTACTATCTTTTCAAGATAGTCTTCTTTCCCCTCCAGATGATGGTTGGAGGAGGTACAGGTGGTACCTCCAAACCAGGTTGGACGCTCGAGCAAGCTTTTGCTCAAATTCAACACCTACTTGGTGTGGTAAATAATCTACAGCAAACCATTGCGCAACAAGAGCAGACTATTGCTCAGTTGCAAAACCAACTGCCGCCACCCCCCCAATCTGGTTCACAACCCATTCGCGGCCCTAAAATGGCCACCCCTCCCCTTTATGATGGCTCCATGAATACATGCGAGGCATTCATCAATGCCTGTTGGCTTTACATGACAGCAAAACCCCAGGAATTCCCTAATATTCAGACTAAGATCACCTGGGTGCTAGGCTTCATGCAAACCAGTATGGCACAACTCTTCCATGATCACTTTATGATCTACATGACCTCACCCGAATACTGCACCCAATACTTGGAGTCCATGGCTGTTGATCCCATTGAACAACTGTACCAGGACATTTACAAAGCTTTTGGTGACCCAAACAAGCAGGCAACGGCGATCGAGGAGATCACCACTATTAAACAGGGCACCAAGTCTGGAGAAGAACATGTCCAGGCATTCAAGCAATGTTACATGAGATCCGGATATGGCAAAATGGCGGGAATTCACGAATTCAAGTGATCCTTGAATTCACCCCTCCTCGATAAGATCATGGCCATCCTGGAACTTCCTACCATGCTTGGAAAATGGTACGACATTGCAGTTAGATTGGACTGACAATGGAGACAGGCAGTGGCCAAGAAAAGGACCTTTGCTGCTTGAAGCGGAAAAGGAGAATCGGGATCAAATGCAGGAACCAGAAATACTCAGTCAACGTCGCAAAATTGACAACCTGCTTGACCCCCCCTTCTCCCAGCTGGGAACACTGGACAAACCAGAGATCCAAATGCGATGGATGTAGATCGCAATTGATCTCCTCACCACTGTTATAATTGTGGCCAGACCGGTCACTTCGCTAGGAATTGCAACCAGCCCTGCCACCAGCAGACAAGGTTAGTAGAGATGTGGACTAGTGGCACAGATGCTGAACAAGAAGAATTGAGGAGGATTGTAAGGGACGTCTATCTCAGTGCTCAGGCAGTAAGCCGAAGACCAAGTATAGGACTCTCAAGGGAAGTGGCAATGGCAAGGTGACCACTGCTTAGATAAGATAAAGATATGCCTGGTCACTAGGTAGAGCGATGCTCTAGGTAGATCCTCAGACAATGAGAGTGAAGTGAGAGTAGAGAAGATACTTGTATTGAAAGCCTAGGGAATCCTAGATGAGTAGCTACTGTTTAAATACATAAAGTGGTAGCTAGGGTGAACTAGAATAAGGCAATGAAACAAGTAAGAGAATAAAGATAGCTACTACTGGTAACCAGATGAGTAAGTAGCTCAGTGAGGGGATGAGTAAGGATGCTTGGGGATCAGAGTAAGCCCGAAGCAATAGTCAGCAATGTTGACTACAGGTGAAACACTGTCTTCAGAGGCAGTAAAGGTGAGTATTCATAAAAGGATAAACAAGAGTAAACAAAAGGACGTCGAAACGTCGAACATAGGGGTTGGGAGCGCTTAGGGGTTGAACCTTGAGCGCTGAAGGCTGGAGGGCATAGCAAGGATGATTGCTGGGGACAACAGGGGTGCTGTCCAGGGGAATCATACCGCAAGCACATCCGGGTCAGATACTCAACGGGGTTTTTGATCAACTCAGTGAATAGCTCCGATTCACTGAGTTCTCCATGCAATTTTGTGCCTTCTTGTGTAAATATAGATTACATCTTACAAGAAAATACACATCTTATTCATGTCATGAGGAGTGAACCCATTAGAACTAAAACATATGGATTGAAGACCTGGACTGGCCCTTGGGTTTTAAGACACATTTGGAATGAACCTATTGAGGAGGGAATTTGTACCCTAACTCAATATGCTCATAACCGAAGGATATCTGAGATTTCACAAGATTTGGTACATGAACTCAATGCCTTGTCTGAGAAAGACGCTCTCCAAGCGATCTATCAGTTAAAGGAAAAACCCATGGTAATAAGAGTAAACGGTACCAATCAAATTGATATCCCATGTGTAGTATCTACTATGGATACCCTTGAAACCTTTATGGTCAAAGCGCTGTTAGATAGTGGCTGCACTGGCTCATGTGTAAATTCAGATTTCATTGAAAGACATCAAATAAATACTTACCCTCTACCCCGACCAATACTGGTTTACAATGCCGATGGGACCCAAAATATTGGTGGATCCCTAACTCACACAGTAAAACTAAGAATGAAAATTGGTACTCATGAGGAAACTATGGATTTTGGTGTCTCAAATCTTAGCAAAATGAAATTTTCCTAGGCTTTGATTGGTTGAAATATCACAACCCCAAAGTCAATTGGAAAGAAGCTAAGATCAAATTTTCACGCTGCCCAGGTGTATGCCAGATAGGTTCAGAGGTGGAGGAACCTGAAGACGAGTTGGAATACAGAAGATGGGATGAACTGGAAGACAGAGATCAGTTATTGGCAGTCCATATCGGACCAGAAGAAATGCGATACAGGGCATATCAGTCTAAAGCAGGACAGTTGGCGGAACAGGCCTACATTCCAAAAAACTAGTCGAAACTTAATGAACAAAATACCCTCATATTGTCTCCCATATCGCAAGGTTTTCAAAAAAGAAACTTTTGATGAACTCCCACCGCGATGCCCTTGGGACCATGCTATAGAGTTAGTCCCAGAAGCGAAGCCATTAGACTGTAAGATTTATCCTCTAAACCTTGAGGAACAAAGACAGTTAGACAAGTTTCTTCAAGAAAACCTGGAATCCGGTCAAATCCAGCCTAGCAAATCACCGATGGCATCGCCCTTCTTCTTCATTAAAAAGAAGGATGGCTCTCTATGTCCTGTTCAGGATTACAGAAAGCTTAATGAGATGACCATCAAGAACCAGTATCCCCTACCTCTTATTAGCGAATTAATAGACAAATTGTCCAGAGCAAAGTATTTTTCTAAAATGGACATTCGCTGGGGGTATAACAATATCCGGATCAAAGATGGTGATGAGTGGAAAGCCGCATTCAGGACAAACAGGGGCCTTTTTGAACCTTTGGTAATGTTCTTTGGATTGACAAACTCCCCAGCAACATTTCAGACAATGATGAATGACATATTCTGAACTGAAATCGCTGAGGGTTGGATGGTCGTCTACATGGACAACATCTTAGTATTCACTGAAGACATTGAAGAACACCAGAGACGCGTAGCGCAGGTATTGGCCAAGCTCGAACAGCATAAGTTATCTTTAAAACCCAAAAAATGTCAGTTCGAACAAACCCAAATTGAATTTCTTGGCCTTATCATCTCGCGTGATATGCTTCAAATGGACCCTGTTAAGGTTAAAGGTGTAAAGGAATGGCCGATGCCCACTTGTAAGCAGGAAATACAACAATTTTTAGGCTTTTGCAATTTCTACCAATGCTTTATCGAAGGATTTGCAAAACTAGCTAAACCGCTTACAATTCTAACCGGAAAAGGTACCTGGTCTTGGGGACAATCACAAATTAATGCTTTCCAAGCATTAAAAAATAAAATAACCAGCAGACCCATTCTCGCAATCCCCAACTCTGAAGGACAGTGTTATAATTTCTCATTTCTTATCTTTTCCTTTTCCTTTTACCTTACCATTTGCCACCATTGACGCCCGTTTAGACGCGCGCTTTCCTTGGCGCCTGTCTAGATGCGCGCTTCCTTTAGCACTAACCCTAAGCGCGCATCTCCCCTTTCTTATTCTCAGGGGTTGACGGTTTGATTCAGCCTTGAGCCATTCTTTATTCTGTTTCCCCGCTTTTCAACTTCTTGTTGTAGTCTATTTGTTCTTTAGCTCTTTGATAGTTGTCCTACTGTACAACTTCAATCGAGTCTCGTCTCATCTCTTACTTCTCTTCAACACTTCAC
>KZ302083.1:2073-66680 GCA_002554575.1 Amanita thiersii Skay4041 | reverse complement strand
TAGAAATACAAGTTCTTACAGAGCTTCTAGCTGTAGCAATAAGCAACTTACTAACAAGTAAGTATTCCCTTAGCTACTGCTTCCCCTAGGGATTAGCCTAGTGCTTTGCGCAGGCGTTCCGGACTGGGCAACTCCCTTTGGGAGCCAGTCGCTTCTCAACATCCAGAGGTAACAGTAAGTCAGTATTCACATTAGAGTAAACAAAGGTTAACAAAGAGACATCAGAATGTCGAAAATAGGGGCTAGGGGCACTTAGGGGTTGAACCTTGAGCGCTGAAGGCTGGAGGGCATAACACAAACTAGAATAAAGCAATGAAAGAAGTAAGAAAGTAAAGATAGCTACTACTGGTAACCAGATGAGTAAGTAGCTTGGAGAGGCAATGAGTAAGGATGCTTGGGGACCAGAGTAGCCTGAAGCAATAGTCAGCAATGTTGACTACAGGTGAAACACTGTCCACAGAGGCAGTAAAGATGAGTATTCGCAAAAGGATAAATAAAGGTAAACAAAAGGATGTCAAAACATCGAAAATAGGGGTTAGGAGCACTTAGGGGTTGAACCTTGAGCACTGAAGGTTTGGAGGGCATAACAGCCCCCCATACTTATCCCATTCTTGCAAATTACATGACTGATAAAGAGTTGACTGAGGACAGCATACAAGCCTCATACATACGCATTGACTTACACACCTTGCATGAACAATAACTTGAAAGGGTATAGTACATCATGATCCAGTCACAATATATATGCTCAGACTATACAGTGTACTCTGAATTCGCCGCATGGGAAATGTAGCCGATTAGTACGATTTGTCCTTAAACAGCTGATGCATGTCCACACACCTAAAATATATACACACATGACGGGCCTACGAGGTCTCCGTCATTGTTGAAAGTCGAATCGTCAAAACGTCCAGAATGGGAAAAAAGGTAAAAGCATAGCAAACACCGTGAGTCAGAAATGGGCGAGGCCGAGTGGTATATTCATCATCTTAGTCGGGGTTTCGAGTAACGATATCCGGCTCAGTGGTCGTTGTAATGATTAACTTTTTAAATGTATTATATAGGCTTGTAATACTTCAAGAAATAACTACATAGGATATTCTGGAGATGGTATTATTAAATGGGAGTAGATTATTCAATGTCTATGAGCAGAAAAAAACAAGGTGGATGAAACTCAAGTCTGGCAGTTACGCTTCTTAGCGGCTCTTGTGCTATTTGCCATGCCAGATCGTTGCACAGGAAATACTCGTTTGCTCGCCCATCGTTCCCTACGTTTTTCTTTCTTTGCTCTTTCTATGTCTTCTTCCTCTAGAGGGCGCCTCTTCTCGAGCTTGGAAATGGTCTCATCCAGGAGCCGAAGAGCATGGTGATGGATAAAATCACGATCTGGTCCAGTGTTTAGCGAAGTATATGCCAGAATCTCCCACCAACTTTCGACCAATTCAGAGAGGTCACAAAAATCTTTGTGAAAGTGTCCAATAAGCTCTTCGAGTTTATCGTTCGCAATATACTCTCTGCGAGTTCGCCCCAGTCGTTCCATTTTCTCGGGATCACTGTTGAATGCAGTGTGGACTATTTGCGACAACTCGCTTCTCTTATCTTGCAATTCAAGGCGACGACCGCCTCCTGGACCTTCCTGTGTCATGCAGATATAGACTAGGATCCAAAAGAACGATTCAATATCATGATACGCTTCATGTACAAATGATGATCTGGTTGGAGTGCCCTGTTTTAATAGGACTTGCCAGCTCATGAACCGCATGGTGCCCTGGATTGTGTTAGTAGGCAGCAATATGCAGGTAAAAATATGAATCATACTGTGCGTATCTCGCCTTGTGCTTCCTTCGCCAGAAAGTTGGGAAGTTTCTTATAATCTTCACGCTGTTCCTGCGGGGGTGGTGTGGGTGAGAAAGATATACTATATTTTACTACCTCAAACTGCACCTCTTTCGGCCATCCGAGATCTTTCATCGTAATTCTTTTGTGCACATTTAGGTTATCGATGCGATGCGAAATGATGTTCTTCATGAAAACTGCCACCTCGAACGCTGATACTTCATAATTATTGTAATACTGAAGGATAAACTTTCTTGAGTCCATATCAACGTGGAGCCTCATGTCGTCGAGGACCGATTGGAGCTTCTCCAGTCTAGGATCTGGAACAGATTCAGGTTCGGAGACTTTCAGTGCTTGCCTCATGTTCGTTGCACACTTTGCATGATCCAGATCGATTAATTGTCCTTTTCCGTCATCCTTGATCAGAAGATTTCCAGGGCTGATGTCACGATGTAGGACACCATACAAGTATATTTGCTTGTGCACTGTGGCATGATAAGTACCACACGCTCAACACCAATATGCGAGACTTACTTTGAATGCAATCCCGAAGAACGTTTATAAGTTCCAGACAACTGACAGAATATGCAAGAGGGTATCCTGATTCCTCCATCAACAGCCGTGTTTGAACTCGTTCCACAGTACTACCCTGACGGGTAAGGAGAGTCTCGAGGGGAGCAAGAGTGTCCGTATCGTGAAATGGCTCAACGTTCCCATCACGAATGGTTTGACTTTTACTCTTGACGCCTAAATGGGGAAGCGTAGCATTGAGGTACTTGACAGAGTTTCGGAAATTGAGAGTGGAACTCAATAACCCATCAACGTGGACAAATTCAGCAGAGGCAATGAACCCATCTTGCTTTGCATTATTGTACATCTTTGCTTCCTCCGGTTCTGTGCACTGGTCACCAATCTGTTGCCACGTTTGCTTTAATACGTGTATCTATCAATAGTTCATGTCATTAGTCGCAACTTGAGCAATTCCAACTTACCTTGTTTTCTCCCGTAGCACCTGCACCAGACCGGTCCTTTTTCCCTTTCTTACTAGTGAAGGTTGGTAGTGCTCTGAGTTTAATGACTTCCCATACAACTGTAGCACGACTACACAACATTTGGGCCGCTGCTCCGTCAACCAGTCGAACTGTCAGAAATTTCTCGCGCTCCTTGTTTTTTGTCGGCATGGAAATAATCCAATTATCACGAAACAAATTCGACTCAGGGCTGCCACGTTTCCTCTCAGGCAGGCGGTATGATGGAATAGAATCTCCGTCTATGTAAAGTGCCATTGTCGGGTCCCAACCTAGCTTCTGAGCAGGCAGCAGTGATATCGCAGCTAGAATTTGAATAAACCTTCGAGGCTCCTACGAGACAGTCAACACCAGAGTGTTGATAAATAGAAATGGAAATAAACGCACCTTGTGTATATCCAATCGATCCCAGGTCCCAACTAAACCGGTGCGATCGAGAAACAATAAATACAACTGGTCGCCACAAAGCAGCATACTGATGATAAATCTGCGATCCAACTGCTCCTGGAACATCTGCCGCATATAGGAACAAAGCTGCAGAACATGTGCATTTAGATCACTTGCTGTCGGCTCATCCTTCTTGACTTCTACAGCAACGTGGATTTGCTGCCATAAATATTGGAGTTGCTTTTTAATCTTCTACATGTAATGATCAGATCTGATATACAAACGGCGGAACTTCCAATGGACTGTACCTTATCTTCCGGACTGGCGGCTTCACTGATGCTTCTGGTGGCTTTTTCAAAAGACTCAGAAAATGCAACATGAACTATATCGGGCTGAATTCGCGACGTGTTGTTGCTTCGCTCTCGTGGTGATTTGGAATGCGTGTCCACCCAGCGTCCATCAAGAGCGTCTTGATCCTTTCTGACTGACTGGCATTCCTGACATACCTTATTCGCTAGGTCAACGAATGGCTTGTAATATGCTGCTTCGATTGATCCCTTGTCCGGAAAACTACCCCATCGTTCCCTCGTCTCGTTGTAAGTAGAATTTATCACTTCATCAATAACGGATGTCCAGGGCACTTCTTCATTCAACGGGACTCCAAGTAGGTTATGTACGAAGTCGGCGGTGGAGCAAAAGAGCACGTTAAAGAGCTCCTGTTCAACGCACTCACGGATTTTTTGGGCACTCATGTTGGTTTCTGCCGGGTTGGTATGGCCAGCTTTTACGGGTGTGTCGTGGGTCTGTGTTGGGCGTTTAGTGCGGGAGTAATCAGTGCTAAGCATTCTAAGAATGAGATCAAGTAGGTGAGGTACGCACAAGATGTTCAGAGGTATTTAAAACAACGCAAGGCGTATAACACAATACCCTGTGGCCTTAGCAGCTGAAAGAACCTGTGGCAAGAGGTTGAAACTACAAAGAAATGATCGCCGATCTAAGGGTTACGATTGTGAAAGTTACCTACTTAATGATTGGCTCGATATCAACTAAAACCAGTCCTGTAGTCTTTCAAGTTGATTCTTTTAGATGGTTTGAGGTAGCCCAGAACGTGAACCTGAGTGGCGTTCAATGTTCGAGTCTCTAACAAAGGCAAATAACACAAATGGGGTATTGTCGCGGTTGAAAAGAGGCCAACTGTGATACCTCCGAGCCTTGAGTTCTGGAAA
Organism: Amanita thiersii Skay4041; assembly: GCA_002554575.1. Lineage (NCBI taxonomy): Eukaryota > Fungi > Basidiomycota > Agaricomycetes > Agaricales > Amanitaceae > Amanita > Amanita thiersii. Next base: position 62,203 of record KZ302083.1, on the reverse strand, counting down.
CCCGATCTTTGAACAGATGAGCCTCAGCTTGCCAGTAGCAACAAAGTGACGCGTGCCTTCTAAATGTGGAGGAGGTTGCTAGTGGTAGTCTATTATGTAATCACGTTTAATTGTGGCTGACTCGGAAAGGACCCGGAGATACACAGATCAGTTTTGAAAGGAGCAAGAAAAAATGGGGTATCTTGAACAGGGACCATTTTTATGCCGAGACATTTCTACTAAATCTCGCACTCACCTTCTACCGTTTGTGGCCCTTGATTGATCAGAGGAAGCAATCACACCTATCCTGTAGAATGCATTGCCATGCGGGCCTTGCACAAACGAAGAGGGATATAATGCATCAAGTGGTGATATATATATGCTTGAAAGTATACAATGTACGCTGGACTCCTCCACTTCACCACATGAGAAATACAGCTGATTAGTTCGACGGATCCTGAAACAACTGATTCCACGTTGGCGTGGTCTGACACTGTAGGGATACAAGACGGTCCATGATGAGTCACTTATCGCTTAGTCTTTAGATTGCTGCGAACAGTGATGTATTGTTGGGCAAGCAAGTCACTACGTTGTGTGCCAGTGACCAAAGGGTGATCCAACACCCTCATACAGTTTTGGCAAGTTGTTGAATTCGTGTTGCAATACAGCCGCACAACTACGTGATCCAAAAAGTGGAAATCAGAGGCCATTACCACCCAGCGATCCTGTTGATGCTGGATTCGTCAATTGGCATGTTGAAGGACTACACTGACGCTATGGAGGCTGTGAAGTTGCGGCTGGGTCTATAAGCCATTATGCTCGTCCCAGTACGAGGAAAAAATAATTTGCAGTCTTCTAGCTTGGGCAAGGTGTTGATGGCAGGGAACCCAATTTCATGTGATCTCTTGTGTGGTAAAACCTTATCTCAGGCTATATGCTGTCGGTCCTCATGCATCTGCGCAGCCCTGGAAGCTCTGACATATATCCTTGCTGGTTATACAATAAGCACCCCGGTGTACCCCTTCAAGAAGATTGATGAAGAGACGACGAATGTGTACGGTTTGTTTGTGTCTGTTAGTCTCGTCCAATCGTCCTAGATTTTCTTGTTGGTATTCAAGGACCTAATGCGAGGCTTGTAGAAGCAAAGGAACTGGTATAAGAACTACTACTGACTCACTGGCCGTAATCATGATAGAATGCGCTTTCGAAGTATGGCCGTGCAGTGGGGATCGACTTCCTTCTGATATTTCGCTGTCGTTCATCTGTTTCACAAATACAACAAAAGCCGAAAGTGGCACTTATGCTTGAGTTTTCGTCACCTTTTTGACAGACACAAATGGGGAGCGCTCACCTCTTTTTCTGACTTCCCCATGCACTATATAAAATTGAACGTATGCACCGTTGTCCTTCACCGAAATGAGCTTCCTTGCCTGTAGTGGTTATGAAATTTCACGTACCATTTGTATTGGAGTTCATAGAGCATTTGACCTGCTTTGGCTTTGGGGAAAAGATAAGGAGACACTTGCTGGTCGTGCCAAGGTGCGTGACCCGAATCAGGTCACGGCAAATTGATAGCGTCATCACGTGAGCCACCAAAATGTCCTTCAAGTTCTGTCCTTTCAAATCTTACCAGCAATATCTTTCTCCTTCTCTAGTATCATACAAGCATGGACGGTGCTATCCTTTTTCTCGACACCGTGGTATGTTGAAACCCTATGAATGAGATCAAATTGAATGTACATCTCAATAAGTACTTAGGTCAGACGAAAACGAAAACGTTGTTCATGTGATACCTGCTTTGTATGTTACGGAGACTCTATGCCTGCAGGGGAACACGAGTCGGCTCAATATATTCAAGAATGGACAGATGATCTGGGGCTGTGGCATTTTCCTGACGCATATACCTATTTACCACCACAATCCCGAATAGACAGCGCTGGATCTGTGCCACGACGGGATCTCGAAACTGTTCGCATCTCAGGTACTCCTGATAAGCCCAAACCTTCCCAAACCTTCCCCCCAAGCAAGAGTAGCACTGAAAGAGAACTAGTTACTGTCGACAGCTTTATCAAGCAATACACAAGTGCGAAAAGGATGAAGGCCAAACGATTGAGATTTGTTGATTTGGCAAATCAGGACAAACTTCCTGGGTGTAGTTCAGAGGCATCGAACGGGAAATCACTGCAGCTCCGTCCTAGTGTGATTCAGAAGTCTTCTTGTTTGGCTTCGAGTTCGAAGACTGCTGAATTTATCAGTCCTCTCTCGTCTCCGATTCGGAACAAACCTCAGCGACAGGGTACCAAGAAGACTGTGAGGAGTCGGCCTCTGGCCCAGCGCTTAGTGGAAGCCGTTGTGATGACTCACGGCGAACCCAGTGACGAACTGCTTCAGAAAACCAGGAAAGAAGAGGCTAATAACACACGGCGACCACTTATATTCGTTCCCCAAAGTGCTGCTACTTTATCTGGATCCAAGTCTTGTACTCGGACTCGGCCCCGTAAACGGACTTTGATCGATGCTCGAAAGACTACTCCGTTCCGTGCTTCTGTTTTTCACACAGGAAATAAGAAACTGACAAACGAAACACCACGCTCATATGAACGTATTGCCTCTCAGGCGTTGCGTGCACTACCAGGGGACGAGTTGCAGCAACATATGGACCAGCTCTCTAGTTCGCCTTGTGCTAGAAAGCGACGAGGAGAGGAGAATATCTGGGTATCTGAACCCCTTCCGCTGAAAATGGTTGCTGCTCCCTTATCTGGTGCTCGTGCAACTCCAAGACTGAACAAAAAAATGTCCAAGAAAGTGGCTGCGACAGTTTCGCATGTTCCAACTAAAGTCAAGTTCGGCCACAGAAGGAAGACTGCACCTACAAAGGCTACCGTTGCTTCTACTTCAGCCACGCGCCAATACATCTCTGTCTATCGAAGACCATTGGACTTTGTAGCTGTACCTGCTCAGATACGAAAAACAACACAGCCTACGCCTATTGTTCCTGCTGCTGCTCCATCTATCAACTGTCCTCCAATGAATGTGATAATCCCTACTGACACAGCGAAAGCACCTGCCAAACCCATGTTTGAACCATTCACATCTACGTCTTTGCATCAGCCACCAAAAGTGCCTGTCTTCACAAATCCCACCAACCCGCAATCTACTATCTCTCCCCTTCCTCCCTCCTCGACGATATCCTCCGGATTATCATCAGAACAACACGTAAAGTGCTCGTCGACGATCATTTCTGTAGACGCGTCTCAAGAACCGACCACTACTAACACGAAGAACCCAACGTCACTCAACAAACCAAACGCTGGTCGACTCCCGACTACAGCCAATGATTCTATTCATACGAAGAGTTCCTCCTCTCCGGGTAGTCGAGTCGAATCACAAAAGCCTCTGAGACCTCTCGGTTCTTTCTTCGACGAGTTTTGTGAGACGGGGCGTCAAGTATTGATTCGACAGAGATCAGATGAGGAGGCGAGGCAAAAGGTAGAGCGCCGGAAGTCTAATTCGGTTCCTACAAGCAATAAGGCAATCAAAGCTTTCATTAGAAATTCTGTCCAAAAACACCCTTCAACGACCGTGCCATCGAGTACCAGATCAAGTAACGTGTAGCGATAATTTTAACTGACACCAACTCATTTGTACTTATACTCACCCTTGTAACATTTATCACGCTCTCATTCTGCCTCAACGAGATATCATTACAAACATCTAATAAAACAAAAACAAATTACAACGGATAAAAAATCCTTCGCGAAGAAGGGGGGTTCCAAAAATTTGCGTGGCATTAGATGTAGAGCTCGAGAGCCAACATCCGGGTGTATACCCGAAGGCGTACACCATGGAGTTGCAACACTCCGCCACGGAGAACTCAGGATTGCGTTGCAAAACTGGGACCACTCTGCGAGTGGATTTGACGGTATGGTCATGTAAGATAGTTCTTATATGGCCGACAGTAGGCAGCACTTCAGCTTTTAAACGGTAAACGGTGATTGTTACAGAAGGCATTATCTTGTGCGGTACAAGTCTGCAGCGTCTGGTTGTTTTGTCAATCTGTGTCAAATCTGTGCTTATCTTTGCGGACGGATGAGACGCCTCGCCTCGCCTGACAAGGATGATATCGACAAACGCGAACCCAGGGGCCCGAATCCTCGTATACCACGCTCGTCCACCGTCCGTTGAAGAATATTTACGTCTCTCAGCCTCTGCGGAAGATCGAGGCGCCTCACACAACAGTGCAAGGACAGTACCGATAAGCCTGGCCTTAGACCAAAGCCTTCGTATACCGATGTTCGCCCCAATTCCCGCCAGCAGACTGTTTGCCTCTGATACGTCATTATCTCTGACAGTATACAGTGTCTGTTTCTTTTCTCTTTTATCATTATCACTCTTGTAGACGGTGTTGCTCGTTATCAACATCGGTTGCGAACTACACTGCCTTGCCGCGCTGAAAGCGCAGAGGATGGACGACAAATCAGCCAACGGGAGGACTGACGTCGAACACCCATTTTCAAGACAAAGTCCGATCATGCGTCAGTACGTTCTGTACATGTCGTAGGTCGCGAGCATTTCTATGGCAACTGGTCAGATCTCTTTCATGTCTCTTTTGTGATCATGATTCGTATTCTTGTCTGGTAGATAGAACCGACACGGCGAGATATCTGCGATGTCAGCCGAACCAGGAATATGCGTGCCTCGATGCTGCGGTGCTTGACGCATTAGATGCGAAGGGGTCCGATAGGCGATTAACCCTCGTAACCCCAATCAAGACCGCCGTGTGATTTGCAATGAGCGTTGGTAGCACCCATAACGATGGGGATGACAAGAGTTGGTGACTCGCTCGTGGGGGTTCATAATCAAGAGGTAAACCAAAGGAGTTGCGTTTATAATAGGATTGGTAAGTCACATGCCTATGTTTCATCTCACGCTCTGATTTGCTCCGAGGACGCCATGACTCACGCACGGGACATCAAACAATGCATTATCACAATTACATCACTTTTATGCAAAAAATGCCTTCGCGAAGAAGGCGAATCCAAAAATTGGGGCAAATGCATACGTCTGCACTGCCAGGATTCGGGCCATAATGCCCTGGGTTGCACCACCCATATCAGGGTCATCGCAAGTTACTCATGCATGCGAGCATGGATAATGGCCGTGCTGACCAAATGTGGCCTCTACTTGGACTGCGAACGGTTCGGTCATAAAGTGCAGAGTCTGCACTTAGAGCAGGACTCTCATTGCATGCAGGTGATACTGCAACGCATGCTCAATAGTACTGAGCAACATGTGCATCATATTGCACATCAACTCCGAAGACAATAGAAACCTCACAAAGTGAAGATGATACCGATAGACTCAGAACCAAAGTCCCTCGTCCTCGTATATCACGGAAATCTATATCCCTTCGAGTCTTTCACTAAACCTGAATGATATAATCATCACTCAAGTTTGCCGAGTGTCAGCATACCAACACAAGGCCTTCCAGATCAGCGAGGTCATCCGACCCCGGTCCGAACAGCTTTCACAGCTGAATCATCGTCGTTGTGTCTGTCAGACGAGAAAATGTGAGTCTCATAAATGGTCATGTACCATGAAATGGCCTCGACGCAGAGAATGCGAAGGGATCCGATGGAGCACATGCCCTCGTAATCCCAAATCGGAGCCAGCCATTTACTTTTCATTCCATCATTACGAAGGAAGCGTGCAGCGACTGGTCAAGACATGGTCAAGTTCCAGAAGCCGCCCAGAAGACGGGTCTTTGGGAGTTGTTTCTGAGTCGAAGTCAGGCTTATATATCATCTCAAAGATCACGTGAACCGTGGGACAAAAGCACGCAATTGCACCTGAATTGGTTTTTCGGCTCTTTCAGTCCTCCCTTTGTGGTTGAATTTAATGCCTTTCTTGTTCACCCTCGTGTGTAGTATCATCATATGTTCGGCTTGAATCTTCCAACTCAATTGGCAGAGTAAACGAAACTGTATAAAACTTCACAAATGCAGGGACCATTTCTTGTCCCAGGATGGTTCCGCTAAATACCGTATGTGGCAAATTTGGTCTATATTTCCGGTCAACAAATTTGACATGTCGACACCTTCCTGATAAGCCAGGCAGAGCCTTGCTGCAATTACATTTCTCGTTGTATAAACAAGTGGTATTAATCTCTTTTTTCTTTTTAGACATGAGCCTTTCTCCATTTCATAGAACCATACACGATCGTACACGATCTCCATTCTGCTAGTGTACCTGGACATGCTTCGACGTCTAGGCGCCATATGGAACGGTGCAAGCTATCTTCTTGCTACGTATCTTTTTGCAAAATGGAATCCTCTCCGGCAATTCTACGATACACTTGACAAAGGGTATAACTATCTTTGGAAGCGCTTAGACACGAACGACCAGACTAAATCAAATCGCTGATGCTGCGGATCCCGATGTATCTTCTGGTGGGCGAATAATGGCCGGCACCGGGTCGGAGCCAGATTATTTCTTGGTCATTAATCTGTTGAACGCTTCAATTTCCTAATTTCCTACGCCACTCCACAACAACGATGATCTAGATTTTTGCTATTGAAATTAGTGTCAATGACATCGTCGTCCGAGATGTATCATAATACTCTGAAGTAGAGGACAAGAGCAACGTTATCGGTGTTTCGCGGCTATAGAAGCCATTCGACATAGAAGGGATGATTACACTTTTGACCCTGATCCAGTCAACTGCTTAGATCCTTGATTCTCGGTTTCTTCCACGGCCATGGCCGTCCACAGTAAAATTCATCGACAGAAAGCCTTACAAAGATACGCGAATTAGGACGCCATACTTACTGCATTAGCTGAGGCTTACATCTTGGTACATTCAACGGGCTTGCTATACTTGGCCTACGCCTACCTCACTCTTCCCAAGTTCCCAAGGTTCTCGTGAGAACCAATAATCTAGACTCTGATATACTCATTAGAAGTCCATGATTGGGGCCCACAGAATCTGTGTGTGCGAACGTTTAGTTTATTTTTACACCTCGAATCATTTGGATTGTCGATCTCTTCTGTCAGGTTCGGCTGGATCAAATTGCCGGAAGCTGGTGAAGGTTGAAATCTGCGTGATGGATGGTTCTAGCGCGCTGAACATTTCCCTTCAGAGGTTCGAGCTGGCATTCACTCGCGCCATGATCATAGTGATAGCCATATGCCAAGACATCTCAGACAAAGCACCTGATCAAAGTTGCAAATCCCCCATATTAGGGATTGGAGCATGCGCAATGTGGGACCCTCGTCCTTATAACATCTTCGGTAGCTGCCCTTCGAGGCCCAAGCAATGTATCCAAGAACCACTTGTTTGATTCTCTATGCACTCACTCTCAGGGCCCTTGCTGTAGGTTTCCCAATCACTATTTTATGGCTGCTGATATGGTAACTCGACCAGATGCCCGTCTCTAGGGGCGCTCCTGAGCCTATAGTCTATACTGTTACTAAAATATACCACACTATCATCGACCAGTCACCTTACCTTGTGGATGCAACCACTGTGCTATTATGGACGTGAGTATCCTCAATATACTTTGACTATAGACAGACAATTATTCCCAGTGTGACACCAGAGCCCACACTGCAGTGATAACGGGCCGAACAACCCAGCAAGAAAGTGGGGAGGTTATAGAAAAGTGCTGATGTATATTCTTTTTCCATCTATTTTGCGGCAATTTTATTGAACAGTGCGAAAAGAAGTTTGATTGGAGTTCACTAGTCGAGTTGCTTATCTTTGCAGAGGGACCCTTAAACAACCCGGATCCCTTGGTCATGATGAAAGGCGTCGAGCGCAAGCAATGCCAACAGTTTAGCAATCCTCAACGGAGCTACCTGATTGGCTTTCCTCATGTGACACCGAACAACAGTGACGATCACTTGTCGTTGAATGCAGGAGTGATCGATGACGTCACAGCTTTGGCACTTGTGACGAACTCATCCTGAGCGCGGGAAGGTATGGAGGAGCAAAGAGCCCAGAATGCAGCCGTCTATTTTTGTATTAATATATGAGACTCCTATTTCTACCTGTCGTTTGCTCCCCTTCCTCCCTCACCCATGGCATCCCGCTCTCTATACCGCTTAACTACCACAAGGTGTGCTCGTCGAGTGAGCATTCCCAAGGTAATAAGAAATGTTACAACAAGGTATGTCATATTTAGTCGCTTGGGGTCGCTAAGTCCTTATCAATCATTAGTACCATGCATGATAATGACCCCGAGGTAGCTATTCAACGCTGATTTAGGCCGCATATACCCACTCAAAAGCGCTATTCTGCTTTCTAGTTGCTCGAAATTGAAAAGCGACGCAACCTCTCAAAGACGCAGCATCGAACTTCGACACCGCATGCACATGCGCCAGGGTGGAACGAGAGTTTGGCTACAGAGTCCGAAGCCTCAGTCAAGGTGAGTCTATTCAGAAATGGTCCAATTTTCCCAAGAACTATTTCAATTTGTAAATCTGGTGCTTCTTTATTTTCTTACTCCTGCCAAAAAATCACAGGCAGACAAGGCATCGGCAACATCGGACCTTCAGTCCAAGACGATAGAGTACATTCGGGCGCGGCACTCGTCTGATGAAGGCGTCGAACCAACGACGGCTGATTATGCGCGAGATGAGGTAATGGGCCCACTTTCTGGTGCTCAGGGGAGAGAGGACGTTGCTGACATTGACTCCGAACGACACGTGGAGTCCACGGTGAGGAGGGCTCCAAGCGTTGAAGCGTTCAGCGCAGGGGCAGATACGATGATTGATGAAACAACTATCCATGAAGAGACAAGTGAGACAGTGAAGCAAAAGACACACAGAGAAGAGCCAACTCCTAGCGAGGAAAACGTGAGTGAGGCTTGTATGCTTATTATTCCACCGAACGAAGCATTGATGCTCATGCACAGGTAAGAGCTGACCAGGGGAAGACCTGGGGTTGATGCACGATTGGACTCAGATGATGATTTGAATGTGAAAAGAGTCATGTACTATTCGATGAAAAAAGCGAGACATTACTACATTGAAGTTAGTGGATCCTGTAAGAAAGCTGCGAACATGTCCGCGGTAAGTAGTAGTAGGAATAGAAGAATGAAATGTGAGAGGCTTCTGAAGCGTTCCAAAGTCAGTGAGGCTGAGAAACAAAAAGAGATGGAATGACGTAATCAACGTGACAATTTCTGGCGGTGGGGTATAAGTAGGGCTACTGTGATGTGCGAGCGAAAGGGTAGTGTTTTTGCGACTTGATCTCAAATATAATCATGGTACACAGGGTGAAGTATATGTACGTTACTAGAACAGTGGTTATCCGTCACTATCAAGCCACCCTCAGCACATGAGACGCTGAGACTGCAGGGCCACTTACCAGGAAATAATCTGGTACACGTCGTGAAACGAGGGGCTCCCCTGCCCGCGGGGCCGGATCGAATTGCAAACTAATATATAACGCGCATTTAGCCATGTGTTGGAGCATAGAATAGCAAAGATAGGGACGCACAAGCTATACGTTAATTTTTCGTCTATCTCCATAATTGCAGCCTGATTCCCGCATCGATAACAGTAATTCGGTGCACTGAATATAGTAACGACATTTCTATCTTGACCCCAGCTGTAGCCTGAACATGTACCTGTCAGCGGCCATATCTCACTTCTAATGTTGTTCACGTACCTTCCATGACCAATTGATGGGCACGTGCAACCAGCGTTAGACCATTGTTGTGGTTGAAGGCCTCGGATATGTCTTGGCCGAATGTGTAGCCAGCACCGCGAGGAGATATGCCCCAGCCACAACGGTCGTCTGGGTCGGACCAGAGAAGATCACACATGGGACCCTCATGCGGCACTTCTTGTACACGGTCGATGGATCGGACGTGGTCTAGGGTATCGATTGACGGTGAAAGACCGCCATGTAGACAGAAGATCTGAAAATTCACGGATTATGTTTAGAAATCAATGATAATGAGGCGAGAGCTGGCCGCTTAGCTCAACAGAGGAACATAAGAAGGAGTGCTGGAGGGGCTGGAGGGAAGTGGGAATTGGATCGAGATACGTACTTGGTTATCAATCAGGGCAGTAAGCGGAAGGAAGTCAAAGAGATCTGTAAAGCATCGCCAGACGTTGGCATTGCCGTATTTGCGAAGGCACTCGTCATAGAAGCCATATACTTGGGTGATTTGCCGTGATTCGTGGTTGCCGCGAAGGATGGTTACACGGTCGCGGTACCGAAGCTTGAGTGCCACGAGGAGGGTGACAGTTTCGACAGAGTAGTATCCCCGGTCAACGTAGTCACCCATGAAGAGGTAGTTGGTATCTGGTGAGTTGCCGCCGATACGGAACAGTTCTGAAAGGTCATGCTATGCGTTGTGCATGTGTCGGCGTTGTGCGCATTTGGTAGTGTAACGAGAAGGGTGAAAGGGAAGGAGGGGAGGAGTGTAGATGAGATGACTGGAGAGGGGGGGGGGGGGGCACATGATAAGGACGACGTACAAACTGGCCATGAATGTCTCCACAGACCGTCACGGGGCATCGTACTGGTTGTACATTTGACTCTTCCATTAAGATTTCTCTTGTCTAATAAGCATACAAGTTGAATCATCGGATCGAGAGGAAAGCGGGCAGGTGGTAATGCATACAGACCTTGTCACAGAGTCTTTTCACGTCAGCTTCTGATAGCTGCTTGCATTGGCTGAGCTGTTCAATCCAGGCGTCTACTTCATGCTCCATGAGTGAAAGTATGCGGAAGGTGTTTTTTGGGAGAGGTTTTTGGTAAAAGGGAGAGAGTCACGTAAAAGTAAATGAGATGCTTGACTTTGACAAAAGATGTAAAACCTGTGTCCTAAGCTGTCCACTAGATGAGTGATTTGCCTTTTTTGGGTCAACAAGTCACAAATTGTCACGTCACTCCCATTTTGGCGAGACGCGAACCTTCTGAAATCAATATTATCGTAAAATGGCCCAGCCTCAAGCCCTCTATGCCACTGACGAGGTAAGGAGACGGATATATCCCCACTCATACTAATGCTGACTTGACACGATAGTATGGACGTCCGTTCATCATCCTTCGCGAACAAGCCAAGAAAACAAGAGCCCATGGTGTAGAAGCTATCAAGGTTTGGGCTTTTGATCCCGTTTTTTCGTGTCATCGCACACTCAAGCTTCGACCTAGTCACACATCCTTGCTGCACGAACCGTCGCAAACATTATCCGAACATCCCTAGGTCCTCGAGGTACATCTTGGAGCGTTGCCTATCCCTTGACCCGACATGCTGATATCGGATGGTGTATCACAGGCCTCGACAAAATCCTCATTTCTCCTGATGGCGAAATCACGGTGACAAATGATGGTGCAACTATTCTAGGCCAGATGGAGGTTGAGCACCAGATTGCAAAGCTGCTGGTGCAATTGTCAAAGAGCCAGGATGACGAAATTGGAGACGGAACAACAGGTGTTGTCGGTGCGTTTTTCTGTAGACTGTGGAGTGGTAAAACGGTACTGACAATTGATTCTGGTTTTTGATCTACAGTCCTTGCGGGTGCACTATTGGAGCAGAGTGAGGCGTTGCTTGATAAAGGCATCCACCCCATTCGAATCGCAGATGGATTCGATCGCGCGTGTGCGGTGGCTGTCGCTGAGCTCGATAGGATCTCTGACAAGGTGGAGTACTCAAAAGATAATACAGAAAACCTCGTCAAGGCAGCGATGACCAGTCTCGGCAGCAAAATGTATGCGCATATACCCATTGAGAAAGTCGACCATATGAGCACTATCTTACTTTTTTCTTTCTCACAGTGTTTCAAAAGAGATCCGCCAATTCGCCCAAATAGCAGTCGATGCTGTCCTCACTGTCGCGGATCTCGAACGACGCGATGTTTCATTCGACCTGATTAAAGTTGAAGGCAAAGTTGGCGGATCACTAGCCGATACCACGTTGATCAAAGGTGTTTTGATTGACAAAGACATGTCACATCCACAAATGCCCAGTGTCGTGCATGATGCCCGTTTGGCGATACTAACATGTCCCTTCGAGCCTCCTCGGCCAAAGACAAAGCACAAGTTGGATATCACGAGCGTGGAGGAATTCAAAAAACTTAGGGATTACGAAAAAGAGAAGTTTACAGATATGATTCGTAGAGTAAAAGACACTGGCGCCAATCTCGTAATTTGCCAGTGGGGATTCGATGATGAAGCTAATCACCTCTTGATGCAAAATGAACTGCCTGCAGTGCGGTGGGTCGGTGGGCCTGAAATTGAGGTAAGGGTCGTTATCCTTCCACTCATTTCACACTCGGTTTAACGCGCATATTTACAGCTGATTGCAATCGCGACTCAAGGGCGCATTGTGCCCCGTTTCGAGGATCTGACAAGTGAAAAATTGGGCAAGGCAGGAACTGTCCGGGAGATCACATTTGGCACTACGCGAGATAAAATGCTTGTCATCGAAGACTGCGCAAACACGCGTGCTGTTACAGTCTTTGTTCGCGGAAGCAACAAAATGGTCATTTCCATTTATCATTATGCAAAACCAGTTGATCTAACGAATTTCTTATGATCCAGATTGTGGATGAAGCAAAACGAGCTCTGCATGATGCAATTTGTGCTGTTCGCAACCTGATTGTGGACAACCGCGTTGTGTATGGTGGTGGTGCAGCAGACATCAGTTGCTCGCTTGCTGTATCTAAAGCTGCGGATGAGGTTAGTGTCATCCTTTCTCCCAACACTTGAGAAATGCCACTGATGGCTTGATAAGATCCCATCGATCGAGCAATATGCGATGCGAGCTTTCGCATCCGCCTTAGATGCCGTACCTCTGGCACTTGCCGAGAACAGCGGGTTGTCACCAATTGATACCCTAACAGCAGTAAAGAGTAGACAAATAAAAGAAGGAAACTCTCGTCTCGGCATCGATTGTACAGGTCTTGGTGAACATGGTGCGTGGCTGCAGAGAGGCAAGAGACCTAAGCACGTCTTTCTCATGATGATGATAACAGATATGAAGAATCAATTCGTCATTGACCCACTGATTTCGAAGCGGCAGCAGTATTTGCTTGCCACCCAGCTTGTTCGTGCTGTGCTTAAGATCGGTGTGTTTTCATCTTTCTGCTTTCTCTTCTGGGCGTAGTGCTAATCGCTTTCTAAGATGACGTGATCGTGGCGGGCGAGGCAGAAGATTGAGGATTTTCCCAGCATTTCCGCATAAGTTACTATTAATCATCCATCTACTGCGACATCCTGGGGGTTGTTGTACAGCATTAGAGACAAAACAAAGACAAGAATATCTTTTCGATCTATGATCTTTTTGACTGAACTCAAACCATCAGCATTTTTGAACTTTGCCTTCGCTTCCATTCTGTACTGGCAAGCTCCACAGAGTGGTTGATTTTGCCTTGCCGTGGTTGAGGTGATTCACGCTCCAAGTGGTATTTTTGTCATCACCTCGTGGTGAACCTGATGCTGCTACCGATTTCTTGTATTGATACACTCCCTAACCGCATTTTTTATGTGGAGAATGGATGAACATCGTTGTTATCATCTCCTGTCCGGTTTGAGGTGATCAGCTTTGTTTATAAATAAGGCAGCTAGAGCCTCGCCCCAAGACCGGTACTCGCGCCGCTTGAAGAGGGATGTCCCGCCAACAATGGACACGGCCGATGGCCTCATGGTGCCCATTATTCAAAGCATCAATGTTCGTGGGATAACGAAGGACAACTGGGGTTGTACCTGTGAGTCCTCTGGGCTATTGCTTTCGTTTCCTTGTTCCGATGCTGGTACAGTTAGTGAAGAACAACGCAACGTGAACTAGGATAATCAATATGGCTCCGCAGTTCTCTGGAATGACCTTGTATCGTTACGAGTGCTACGGGAAATGGCAAGGCAGAAGTACTCTGACTGAATCTCTGGATGTTATGGCTGCCTTCATTTCTCTTTTGTTGACTCCTTTATCTGTTGTTGACGTGCTGTAGTCCATTAACCTGGCTATGAACCGAACTTGTCCGTTGGAACTGAATAGAACTTTGCAAAGCAGAACCGGAATCAAAGCATCCCAACCTTGCAGGCTAGATAAAGCAATGACATGGAGGTCCGTTCATGGTACTTCGATTAGTTTAAAAAATGTGGGCAGCTATTATTCTCTACGAAATTTCAATACTCCTCAACTACGAATGGGATAAAAAGCTGACTGAGATCCTTTGCAGTAACTTGAATTCTGACTTGGTGGTTGAATATTGAAACAGAGAGATTATCTACTGATGGTCCTCCCTCAAGGATGCCTTGGTCGTCACCAACGGGAGCTGTTTGTAATTGGGAAGGAAACTCGCGGTTACACTGAAGCTGAAGTCTGCCCAACGGATATTGAGGGCTGTCATTGGTGTTAGCAATTCACGGATTCAGGAGTATGATGGTGTGTCTTGCAATCAGTGACTATGGGCTAGGATTCCTCGAATTGGGTGGAGAAACAGTAAAAGAAATAGTTCTTGTTGCAAAAGGATAAGCGTAAGTCACATCTTGTTGGGAGGCGGCCCAGCTGAGGTATCTTACTGCTCAGTGATTTTTCAAGCGATAGCATTGACCTGCATGTTAAGAGTCAAAGTTGGCACAGTACCCAGATATACCGAGATACGATTGGATGATACACGCCACATAAATGCGTCATCCACGTTTCACCCCTAAAAATTCTTCACATACTCGGCGATCGCACATCCTTCTTGCTTTAGTCTAGACCCGTGCCAAGAATATCCAATTGGGGAACAAAGGTTCGTGAATAAATGTGATTGCACGCGAATTGCGTGATATAAGCACTGCATGTTCAAACATAAAAATACCTTCAAAATCAAACCAGTCATACTTTTGCGCTAATCCAGGAGGATCCACGCAATATGGAATTGACGAGATCTCTGGTTTAGACACAAAGAAAAAAAGCAAATGCAAGTAGCCGGGCTCTAACGACTCGATCTGCTGAAAGGTACAACACACCACGCCTCATGGTCAACCTGCTGGTGGTGACGAATTCTACTGATCCACTCCGCAGCCTCATTCCTCTATAGAACTGCCACAAAGATCGCAGAGCGAATGTGTTGTCAAGGTTCCACAACTCTGGCCACATCGCAGAATAAGAAACACTCGCCAGGGTGTTGGGTTCTATATAATGGCAGGCCACAAATAATAACACCTGTCTCTAAACTTCGACGGTCTATCCGACTACATCATCCTGTAAGAAAACTGATCCCTTGAGATATCGAAAGTTATGGTACAAAATCCACCATTTGCGCAAACCACGGCTCCACCGTCCCATCCTGCATCAAAACCGTTGACATTTGCTGCGAGACGACGAGATACTACTACACATGCGGCGCCCGTATGCGATTTGTTTTTGTTTCAGGATTCTTCTAACACGTCGTGTAGAACAATCCCTGGTCGACGCGAGTGGAAGCGCAAGCGCAGCTCGACTCCATGGCATCGAACCCAATTGAACAAGACGAAGTCGTCATTGCGTGAGTCGACGATGTAGCTATCCTCCTGGATTGACCAACCGATAACGCAGAGTCATGGGAGCTACGGGGAGCGGTAAAACAACAGTGGGATTCTCC
The DNA here is from genome assembly GCA_002554575.1 of Amanita thiersii Skay4041. Lineage (NCBI taxonomy): Eukaryota > Fungi > Basidiomycota > Agaricomycetes > Agaricales > Amanitaceae > Amanita > Amanita thiersii. The sequence continues at coordinate 46,636 of KZ302083.1, read as the reverse complement.
ATTACCGAAGCTTGGCTTGTCTCATACAATTTCTTCTAGTTTATTAATCTAACAAGTGGATCCAATATGCGCATCGGACGTGGACTACAATCTTGCACCAATATCGTTCAAGTATCCACTCCCTTCGTGCTTGATGGTCGTCTTGTCACGCTTATCGATACACCCGGATTTGATGACACAACCAAGAGCGACACAGAGATCCTTCGCATGATCGCGCTCTATCTACAAACTACGTGAGCATGAACCATTCTAATCTAATTTCCTTCTTTTGTCTGGGATTAACGAAAACCAAAGATACGAGAACGGGAAAAAACTTGCTGGGGTGCTCTACTTCCACCGCATTTCAGACGTCCGAGTCGGTGGTATCTCGCGGAGAAATTTCAAGATGTTTAGGGAACTATGTGGTGACACTACCCTCAAGAATGTGGCAATAATTACCAATATGTGGGGCGAAGTTGATGAAGATCTCGGTGCGGCACGGGAGGAAGAGCTTGTGTCGAAAGATATATTCTTCAAACCCGCAATAGAAAAGGGAGCACGAGTTTTCAGACATGCCAACACGTTGAAATCCGCTCAGCGGATATTAAGGACCGTCATTGCGAATACGCCCTTAGCCCTTCGTATTCAGAGGGAACTTGTTGATCAGGGGAAGGATATTTCACAAACAGCTGCAGGGATTGAACTTAACAAAGAGCTGTTAGAGCAGGCCGAGAAACACCGCAAAGAACTACTAGGACTTCAAGATGAGATGAAGGGTATGCTGCATTTCTCCATTGGGAGTCCTGGTGAACTAAACCACTTGCAGAGGCAATCAAGGCAAAGGACGAAGAAACCAGGAAAGAACTTGAGGTTGAGACCAGGAAGCTTCAAGCAGAGATGAATCGCATCCAAGGCGAGGCCACGAATATGGCGAGCAAGTACAACGAAGAAAAGGCGAGAATGGAGCTCCGCCTGCAGGAGATGAGAGAGGAGCAAGAACGCGAGGCAGCAAGGGCGGCCGAAGACTACCAGCGCCAGATGAGAGCTTTAGAGGAACAGTTGAGGCGGACTGAATCAACATTTACCGCTGAAAGGGCAGAGTTACAGAGTAGGATGGATCAGATGAGGGCAGACTATAATCGGTCGCGTGGTGGAGGACTTTTTTCATGGATTGGTCGAGCCATTGACGGAATCTTTGGTTTGTAAGAATTTTGTATATTGAAACCTAATCAAACATGGATCATGTACCATTAAGTTATGGGCTTGGATATTCCAACTGTTTTTTGGGACCAGGGGTTGAATGGTACATGCCGCATGGCCATGTCAATGCATGTTCGTCCTTCCAGGATATATATATAACGGCAGGCGAGGTTCACACATACACCTTGCCTTTAAAGGCTCAGCGTTGTTGCAACGTGCCATTGTAGTCGTAAGCGTGCTGCGGGCCCGATGTAAAGAACGCCGTTACATTGGCAAGCAGTTGACCACGAACCATAGGCAAACTGCGAGCACAGCCTTTATTACATTGTTAAATAATAAATAGCCCCCTTGACCCCAGTTCATCCATCCTCAGCAGCTCCCTCAAACTCGAAAACAGCATTGGAACACTATTAGAACCATGGTGAGTGGTTATCACAAACAGGCCCTTCCAAAGTACCAAGTCATCAACAGGTGGCACCCATAGCAGATGGCAGCACACTCATTGCGTAAGTATGCATCCTACCACGTCGAAAACACACAGTTGAACAAGGGTGGTAGAGTCATGGGAGCGACAGGTAGTGGGAAAACGACAGTTAGTCTTCGTTGAACATGTTGTCCAAGAACTTTGCTAATCATCAGTCACCGTGCGTTAGTTCGTCAATCTTGCCAGTGGAGCAGATTTGGCTGTTGGAAGACAACTACAGTCTTGCACCACTGACGTCACAGTATCACCATTCTTCAGGCTGAACGGATAGGATGTTGTCTTGATAGATACACCGGGCTTCGACGATACAACCAGAACCGACACCGAAATCTTAAATAACATTGCCGGCTTTTTGGCTTCTACGCAAGTATCACCACGTCAGCTTTGTATTTAATATCTCATTAAGAACCCGCAGGTATCAAGCAGGAAAGAAGTTGACCGGGGTGATATACTTCCACCGCATCTCTGACAACCGGATGTCAGGCATCTCAAGACGCAATTTCAGAATGTTCAGAGAACTATGCGGGGAATCCACGCTGAAGAACAGTATCCTCGTGACAAACATGTGGAGTGAAGTCAGCAAGGAAATAGGCGAAGCACGAGAAGCAGAGCTGACTGAGAACGGGATGTTTTTTAAGCCTGCACTAGAAAAGGGTGCACGGATGATGAGGCATGACAATACACAAGTGTCCGCATTTAGAATTCTTGAGGCGTTAGTTGGCAGCACCCCAATCGCATTACAGATCCAGGAAGAGATTGTGGATAAGAATATGGACGTCTCACAAACCGCTGCCGGGATGGAGGTAGATGCGGAGCTGCGAAAGCAGGCAGAGCAACACCGGCAAGAGATGGAGCGATTGCGGAGAGATGCCGAAGGTATAATTCGACCCTTCATGGCTTATGAGTTGATCACTCATGCTTGGTTGTCTACCGCAGAGGCGATAAGAATTCAAGAAGAGAAGAAGCGACAAGAAAAAGAAGCGGAAGAGGCAAGGATAAAAGCTGAGATGGATCAGGCCCGCATCAAAGCACAAGAAGAGGAGAGAGCACGGAATGAGGAAAAGGCGAGAATAGAACGAGAAATACAAGAAGCAGCACAACGAGCAAGAGAGATAGCTGAGCAGGCTGCTGCTGAATTCCAGCGACATGCAATGGAATTGCAAGAGCAAATGCGCCGTGCTCAAGAGGAAGCAGAGAGACACAGACAGTGGGCAATGGCGGAGATGAACCGGATGAGGGAAAGAGACAGGGGAGGATGTATTATTATGTAGGAGTTGGGTTGAGTTAGATTTTCAAATACATTTGAGATCCTAGAGGGAGAGATGCAGCCAATAGAAGATACGTGCAACGTAAATGCGTACATGATCAACCATCAAACGAGATTCAGTCACCACCTCCGCATCCGCCTCCACCTCCATCACCACCACCAGAGCTACCTCCACCGCTATCACCACCGCCACCACCAGAACAACCTCCACCTCCCTCACCGCCTCCGGAGCTACTTCCACCCCCTGAACCGGCTCCAGCTCCAGCAGCTCCCGAGCCATCCCCACCTCCTGAAGTATGCCCCGAGTATCCTTCCCCACCCGAGACAGCATGGCCATGATGTGCTGAGCGATCACAATGATTCTCTGATGTTTTTACTTCATCTGGGAATGGTTGGACGGCCATTGGTGGTATATGACCGTTTCCACTGTCGTCAAGCAGTTCTAGCGCGACATCAGTTTCGAATTCACTTTCAGGAATATCTGTGTCTTTCTTGTAGTCCCATTCCTTAATTCCCACTTTGGCTCCAAGTTCACGCCATTTTGCCAACCAGGCCTTCTTTCTCTCATCGCAGAGCATAACGAGTGCGGGCCAATAGTTGTCGTGCACATATTCAAAATTACAAGATCCCTCCCATGATCCGTTCATAAGCATATCTGGTGTAAAATAGCCATCTTTGACCACTTCAGGGTTGAACTTGACTTTTTCACGCGTGATCGGATCCACAAAGGGCATGATAATCTTGAAAAATGCATTGATATAAAATGGTATCTTGATAATCAACGAGCGACCAAGACGTTCAGGATAGTGATCTTGTAGAATATTTAGCACTGCTCGCGCAGTGCTCATTGAAGGACCTTTCGCCTTGTCGGCATAGTTGATAAGAAGTATTACGGTTCTAAAAAGATTTTAGTATAAATTAGTCAAGCCAAGGATTTGATAATAATTACGAACTCGACGCCAGGCCTCATAAGGTCAATACAACGTTCCAACATCCATACGGCAAATTGAATTTGACGAGTTGGTTCATCAGTATTTTGGCGGCTTGGGAACATGTAAAAACCTGGCCGTCCATCAGTGTCGTAACCAAATACAACTTCCTTCCCTGTCACTGCCTCCGGTTCCACGTGTTCAGGTGTGAGTAGATCGTAGATGCCAAACTCCCGTCGCCATTTGAGCGTGTTTTCCAACCGCTGAATGGCCGTTGCGGTTTTCCACTTGGATGCGCGCAGGTATCTGATAAATGCGCGTGTTAGTGATTTTTTGAGCGCATATATTCACTGAATATGACTGTACCTTAAAAGACACTCGCGCGACAGCCAAAATTTTTCCTCTTCTAAGAGCTGTGGATTCGTCTCTATGCCGGGGATGGCAAACGTATCCTTGGAGAAATGCAAAAAAAGATCGTTGTATTTAGCTTCTTCTTCAGAAGTCAACTTGGCGCGAGGATCAGATGCGACATGCGGGGGTGGGGGTACCTGGGTATAGCGAATGTCGGACATGATGGGGAAAGGTGGATAAAAAGGTGGAACGATGAGGGCGGCATTTTATAACAGGGGCGTCCAACTGAAATTGCTGTCACACTAAAATGTCCTTTGCCATTCCCTCTTTAGGAATTTCCATTTTGGGTAAATGCTCCTCATCCTTAAATTAGGTGCACGCATTCGGCCTTGTGCGCATCTGATACGCCCATCGTATCAGATATTCCCTTATCTCTCTTTACCACAGAGAAACTTGAATTCTTCCTCTCTCGCCTCAATGCACCCCATCACTGAACCATTTGAGTCGGGATTCCTCAAGGTCTCTGGTATTCACTCACTCTAGTAAGCGGAATCGGAAGCTAAGGAACGTTATCTGCAATTCTGAATACTATGTGTAGCTACGAGGTATCAGGAAAAAAAGATGGAAATCCAGGTATGTATCCTGCTTGTTGTGTTCTCGAACGTCAACTCAAAATGATCCGTCAGTCGTGTTCATCCACGGTTAGGCTATTGAACCCGAGTCAGGGGCTCTATTTCTTTACTTAGACATATGTAAACAGGTGGGCCTGGTGGCGGAACCGACCCCATTGACAGAGGATACTTCAACCCAGAAAAATACAAGGTCGTCTCCACTCACTTTTGATTAAATGGGAACCTCATCCAGGGACATGCGTCACAGATTGTCTTATTCGATCAACGGGGAGCTGGAAGATCCACTCCGTGAGGCAACTGATTCAATCACTTTCTTAGCACCTTAATATAGCCACTACACCTCAGGAGCGCCTGCATTGAAGAGAACACCACCTGGGACCTAGTCAATGATATTGAGACACTACGCAACCATCTCAAGATAGAGAAATGGAACGTCTTTGGTGGTTCCTGGGTAACCAACTTTGCTATCTTGACAACCTATATCTGATCCATCTTGTTCAGGGTTCAACTCTCTCCCTCGCTTACGCACAGGTGACGAGCTATATCTCAATTCTCAATCCTTGACCATGACACTGTTCTCTGAACTAGGCACATCCAGACCGTGTCAAGTCCCTGGTTTTACGGTCCGTTTGGTACACAAGCAAAGATATTATCATTAGTACTGATACTACTGGCCTACCAGGGGAATCTTTACCTTGCGCAAAAGGTGCCAGAGCTCTATCTACTCTTGAGCGAGATATACTTATCAAATCTCTTAGCGAACTCAAGTTTTTCTATCAAGATGGTACTTCCCATCTATTCCCCGAAGCATGGTATATCCAGTCCTCATATCCTATCCCACTTTCCTTACCATGTTCCATCTGTAGGGAAGATTACCTACAGCCCATTCCCGAGTCAGAGCGCCACGACATGATCACCGCATACCACTCCAGACTCAACTCTGCCGACGAAAAGATGAGCCACCCAGCCGCCAGAGCCTGGGCTAAATGGGAGTAAGTACCCTTGCCTTCCCATCCTCTCAACCAATCACCAATTGTGCACAGAATGTGGACATCAAAGTTATTCGTCGACCCCGAACAAATCGCACACGCAGACGACGACAAGTTTGCCCTGTACGTCTCCCCTTCCCAACCCAGTTTCACTGCAAAAGCTTATCATTCTTTTCCCGTTACTCTGCAAGTGCGTTTGCAAGGATCGAGAACCACTATTTTGTCAACGAGGTTTGGTTCCCGCGTTTCCCCCCCGCCTATCACCACACAAAAAGTTTACTCTTAAACCAATAGGGCTTCATGAGAGATGGCCAACTCCTCGAAAAACAATCTATTGACAAAATGTCCGCCCTATCCAATATCCCAACCACATCACACATCTAACCATCTCTCCTCCATAGCCGAAACATACCCACTATAGTCATCCAAGGACGCTACGACGTCGTCTGCCCAGTCAGTGCTCAGTTCTATCCTCTACACATCCTTGCTCATCACACACACACATACATACAATCTTTCTTTAGCCAACAACCGCATGGGCACTCAAGAGGGTAAGAAAAGCTTCTCCTCCCAACCAGGCCCTAATACATGAGTGCCGATGACAATTCGCGTTTCCCAGGTATTCCCCGAACTGACATTGAACATCGTCCCCGATGCAGGCCATTCAGCTCGCGAACCCGGAATTGCCAAGCTGCTCATAGAGGTATGCAACAACCAGCTAACCTCTACTCCATCTCCACTCACCTCTTTTTTTCTCTCTTCCAGGCCACCGACAAGTTCGCAGATCTCTAACCACACACTAAAACCAACCAGTCAAATATCTTTTCTAGATAACGAAAAAACAAACAAACAGTCTATTCTAACAGCCATTACTTCATACCTTTAAAGAAGAAGAAAAAAAAAAAAAACACCTCAACTATAACGGAGATTGACACGCTGTACTTATGCTTTGTATATTGATATCTTATCCAATGCAAAAAAACACTCTTTTTTTTGTTTGTTTGATTTCGATTGATTATATGTTTGACAAAAAGGAAGGAGCATAGCTATAGCTTGGGATAACGGTACACTGCCTTGTCGTTGTCACACCATCCTCCTGCTCTCAGGCCCAAACTTCCTGCCAAACCCATCCGAGATCCGAAAAAAAAATGCCAGAAAACAGAAAAGGAAAAAAAAAAAAAAAGAAAAGAGGGAAAGGGAATATAAAAAAAGGGGGAAAGACATCAATCAGAAGCATACATTGACAGAAAAGAAACATCAGTAAAAAAAAAACAACTCATTATCATGTCAAGGAGAAAAGGAAGGGAAGGAAAATAAGTCAATCAAAGTAAGGAAAAAAAAAAAAAAAGAGGGGATGTTACAATCGAGAAAAGAATTTTGACTTGTTGGATTCGGAGAGACTTTGTTTGAATATATACACTCGTCTGACCACCTTGCCTTCTTGCCCGAGTCGCGCCAGCCACGATGATGATGGTAGTTTGGCGGGCGGTGGCACGCGTCTATAACACTTCTCTTCTCTTCCCATCTCATCTCATCCCTCATCTCGCTTCATCCTCACCCTCACTCTCCGCCACCGGCACCTCCGAGTCATTCACCACTTCCAAAGGCTGCCCATGCACCCTAAACCGATACAAACACGTATACTCTCTCCCCCAATTACTCTTCACCACAAGCAGCACCACACCAAAGTCCATCCCAAGCCCCTTCACATCCTCAGCCACCGGGAAGTTCTGCACATGGATCCCTGCTCCAATGTCATACGTGAAGTTTGCAATCCGGATATATTCCGGACCCTTGGGCAGTATCGGGGGGTACTCTGGCTCGTCCTCCACTACAGCGTCCTGGTCACTCTCAGCCCGCACCCGTCTTTCCTCCTCCCTCATCTCCTTCACCTCCCTCCACTTCCTCACATTCTCTGCCCCCTCCACCAAAGCCCACACTTCCATCTCCTTCGGCGCACTGTTCAAATCATACGCCACCTCCTTGGGCACATGGTCCACCGTCACACTCTCCACCACCACCGGCTTCGCCAGCGCCACACCCAACTGCCCACTCCCACCCGCAAACGGCCAGCACATCCCATTCTGCACCTCATGGTGCAGCGCCGTCACTGGCGGTCGACCAATCGCGTACCCCGTGTTCGACAGGAATCCAGTCACCCACCCCACCAGTGTACGTGGTCTAGTAAACTCCAACGTCGCAGACGTCAACGAGGGTATCACACGTGCACCGCCCGAGAACAGCGCATAGTCCGGCTTGCCGAGGATATCCTTCCCCACGTGCGTTAGCACGGACGACGTCACCATCTGGTCTAGCAGCTCCGTGATATCCTGTCCATCGCTCGACTTGATGACGATTCCCGAGGACGTCGCTTTCGACGGGGCAATCTTCAACCACCACGGCAAAGAAGACGAAGGCACAGAAGGCACCGCAGACCCTGCCTTCTTCCCAAGCTCGATCGCCTCCTTCACGCCATCCTCCATCTCTCCCAACCGCTCTTCCAAAATACGAAGCTTCGCTCTCGCCTCGGCATCACTTCCCGAACCGTCCTTCCTCCCCATCCCAGACGCCAACTTCGCTTTAAGCACCTCCATCTCCTTCTTCACACCTCCAATCTCACTCCCAAGCGCCCCCTCCACCTTTCTATCCAATCGCTTGTCAAACTCTTTCGCGCTATTCTGCATGCTCTCCTCAACCTTCTTCCCCACCCTCCTCTCCACACCCTCTACTTGCTTCTCCATCGTCTCCTCGACCCGTCGCACGACGCCTTCAACACCATCACGAACGCGTCCATCCACAGACTCTAGCACGCGTCGGCGCTCCCTTGCTTCGTACAACACGCGCTCCGAAAGGTCATCCAGACGCCCTAGCAGGTCGTTGTGACTGATCTCTCGGTCACCGGTAGACTGCGATAGCTCAGACATGGCATTTTCGATTGCTTGGAGACGCGCTGCAAACTCGGCAAAGTTGGCTGGTGCTTCTTCAGGGGGGACGTAAACCCTTCCAGGCTTCGTTCTTCCTTTACCCGAGAAGAAAGGAAGTGGGAATGACGTGGGGAGTGAGGAAAGTGAGGTGCCTTGGAGAGCAAACCACGCTGCGAGGATGGGTAATGCGATAAGGATGTAACTGACAATGGGCCTGCGACGAGTTGATTCTGGTGGTTGTGTTTGCGCTGATCCGGTGAGACCAAGCACGCGAAGGGGGCGGAGAAAGATGACCTCGACAATTGTTCCCAGTATTCGACCAAAGACGAACAAGCACCCGGAAAGGAGTTGAACAATGAGGTAGATAATGCTTAGGAACGATGTGATAAACCAGTGAACTATTCGTCCGAGGAAACCACCGATGGAAAAGGGCCGGGACGGAGGACTCTGCTTTTGATGCATTTGGTATGACTCGGCTTCATTACTTGCCATTATTTGATCGTCTTCAACATCGACTTCGGGTATTGATTGCAGGCCTTGTTCTGCATCACTAAGGGAAGGATGATTACTGTATGGTTCGGGTGGCACTGATGTTCGTTGAACGGATGAGCGGGATAGTGGGGGTATTGATCTAGCAACAGACGCGCGTGCTTGGTTGGATTGCTAAAATGAAAGGTTAAGTGGCAAGGTTAATTTTCCAATGCTTTGAGAACGAACCTTTTCGGGAGTGGAAGTAGCGCCATCATCACTATCACTGGCTTCATCATCGTCTCCGCCAGTTTCTCTGTTTCCTCTACTCTTCCTCTTCTTTTTTTTATCGGCAGCCATGACGGGAAGAGTAGTCAACGGTCCTCCGAGAGGTTCATTCTTTTTCTTCTTCCTCCTTCTCCTCCTGCCCTTTCCATCGTCTTCAGAGGAGTATTCTGAGTTGTCATTATCTGACAGTGAAGGTTTATAAGCCTTGTTATCCGTTGACATGCGATTCTTTCTGTGTGTTATGCCGGAACTATTCGGGGGACGGTTGGAGAGTCGGTTAGCTTGGAATTCACGTTCCTCGGCAGAGTAGTCGTAACTTGCGTCTTTTCCATTCGCAGTTGATTCATGGGATTTATCTGGCGCAGCGGTACCTTCTGGTTCTTGTGAGCGCTGGCGGAGGTAAAAGGTGGCAGGGGCGAGTGCCCGTTTGGCGACGTCTATCACTTGGTCGAATGGGCTCTTTGCGCGTCCACTAATGTCGTTCTCGCCTTCGCCTTCTGAATCAGGTACGTGGAGAAGGGAGGCTGCTTTAGACACTGGCCTTCTCGACCCGGGTGCATTGCGTTGCTGACCAGCAGCGGTAGCAGCAGCAAACCGGGAAGGAGGGGGAGCGAGACGGTTACGTAGACTGGTAGACTGGGTTTCCTTTTCGTACTCTACGGATGTACTCCGGGGGACGGTTGTACGGGTTGAGTTGGATGCCCAAGCATAATTGGGGTTGGTTGACGACTGCATGTCGATGATATCGGGTACTAATGAAACTGCAGCCTGGGAGAAAGCAGTGGCAACGTTTACGGATGTATCCTTGACCGACCACTTTTCTGGGTTTGGTTGGGTAGTGAAGATGTTGGGTTTCTTTGTTGCTGTTGTTGCTGCTGTTGCGAGGGGGTTGGGCTGCTCGCCTCGTTTAACTAGGTTGAACCGAGCGAGAGCTGGACGAAAATCGTCGTCTGAAGAAGGGGGAGGTGGGTTTCGCTGAGCGGCCGTGTTGTTGCTGTAAGATTGATAGATTAGAATAAACGAGTCTGGATGGAAAACACGCGACTTGCCTGTGGGCGGGAATGAGGCGAGGTGGGTCAGGGCCTGGTGAGCGTGTTCGTGGTGGCTGTTTCTTTCCGATAAAAGTGTTGTAATCGAGCCTTCTGCCTTGACCTAGCGGTGTTCCAGCGAATGACATGTGCAGGGTGTTCTCTGCGTTGTGACTCTTGTTCAAAACGCGCTCGCTCCTTTGTTGTCACTTGTTTGGTTATATTGTCCCCAAAGCAGCCTCCCTTGTAAATCGCGGTCAAACAATGGAACACACCGTCCAAGCGTTCGAAATTGTGCTTTCTACCAGACTACAATACAAAGAAACTCTGGCTGGGAAATAGTGTTGGGACTAGTCATCATCCGTATCTTTGGATTCAAAACGAATGTGAATTTGAGGGTTAGGATTACCGAAATAACAGATATAGCTAAACGCCATTGATGAGCATGTACGTCAGTTTGTAAGCTATCGCGTAGTTGACATGGTCCCACCCATCTGATACACATAATACATAATCCCTAAATACGACAGTGAGCCTCCACCACAAATACTTGTGCATCACTCACCATCTTTATAGATAAGCCCCAGCAACTTTGATCGACCACCATACTTGTCTAATATCATTCATTAACGCATTGTTAACATTGGTTACCAATCAGGGTTATACGCACAAGCTCTGTATGCATGACACCCAAGTAGAAAGCATTGGACTGCATTCCATAGTCACAATCAATAAGCTTTACCTCATTAGCTGATCGAGAGCATACAAGCATCAAAAACAGCCAATATGATCCAACTGATGATCAACTTTCTACTCCCAGCCGCCACAAAACATGTTGGAGCATGTGGAACTGGGATCCCAATAACTATCATTCACCATTTTTCACCTTATGGTCTACGAATGAAATATAAATTAGTACTCACACACGACTGTTTTAAGGAAGAAACCCATATTGACAAGCATCGTGATTCATGTTGCGAAATAAAAAGTGAACACTATTACACCAATAATGACCTTGTTTGAATATATAGCCCAGATTCGAAGGGTCAGTATAGCTAGTGTGAGTTGTCCAAAGAACATGTCATAATCTTTCAGGTGTGAGAGGAAGAGAATGAACAACTGTAGATTTTGGTAAGCACTAGACAATCTTCAGGAGACCGTCCAGGTGCTAAACGTCATTGGTCATTGGTGGCTTGGAAAGTGTTAAAGGAAAGAAAAAATCTCACCGTCCACGAAGCTGATAACAATAACACTCAAAAATGGCATGTACCGCATCACGAGGTAGAGAAACTTGATTATACTCCAACGCGATTTCCAAACATATTTGATCTCCAGATCCAGAGTAAGCAAATAGTCAAAGGTCTATTCATGATAGATCAATCAGATAATAAAAACAATCAAAGTTTCCCCAAACCAATAATGAGGCGGGTGTAAATAATTTTGAATTATCGCTAGGTAAAAACGTACCATCCGCGTACTACACAAGAACAACAATAAATTGTATATTCAATCGGAATGTCAGAGAACAGGGACTCACATTCGCAAATGTACCACGTTGAAGCGACGTGATCAACTGAGCGGCCTGTTCAGCGTTCGTAGTATTCATTTTATTGCTGATGAAAAATGCACATATGAGGGTTTTAGGAGCGGCAAACGAAGGAGGGAGGGGGGAATCCCAGCCATCACAGGATGATTAAGTAGTTAACATGCGGGCAACAGCATCTCTTCTAAATGATATCAGTGATGTATGAGATGCTGTTGGCCGTTTGGGATATAAAGTTAAAATGGATATAGCTATGAGTGATGGTGGCCGAAGATAACACAGCCCGTAAAGTACTAGCATGCTATCGTCATATCTTCTCACCAGTTTGATTGTGGGATGGTATTCAACATGCTTGTTATCCGTCCAATGAGAGAACCCTGTGTCCGAGTCATTGGGAAGCATCAACGTATTTTGCCATCTGACATCCATAGACCAATCATGATTCAAACCAGTATAAACACACTATGTATAGAATGACCCGATGATGAGAATCCGAGTTCCCACTGGTAATAATCAAGTCGGCTGCGATGAAAAAAAGAGAAAGGCGAGGTGCCAAGCAAGCACTGTCAGGCATTGCATCGAGAAAACCTCTCAGGGCTGCAATAGGTGGTTTAACGGGAATTGGTACTGATAGCTCAATGGAATCTACACGCACTTGGTGGATTTGATTCACAATGTATAGAAAGATCATGACATTGCCAGATTCGGAGAACAGCGAAGGTGGATACAGCTGTTGACGCAGTGTTGGAATCAGTGTTATATCTGGGGCGACTCGGCAAGTTGAGTCAGGCCTGTCGGAAAAGAGGAGAATGCGTGAGGAGATCAAAAACAAGAAGGGAGTATAAGAAAGGACTGAAGAAGGGATGCAACTATACACAGCGGGATGAGGTCACATAAAACAGAAATTCCCACGCCTATCCAACCTACCCACCCCTACACTCATATGAGTCGGGGAATGCATCATTGCACTGCAATCGATGTGATTGAAAAGCAAGGTGGATGTACTACTCCCGGATACTCATCAGAGACTTATGCAAGAGGACGAGATCGTCGGTGGAGAAAGCATGTCTTATGCCCGAACAGAATGGAACTTTTGCAAGCGGAGAAAAGTTCATGAGAGCAGCTATTAGTAGGCCTAATTTCAGTCTCGCTGATTGCGGTTGTACAAACCAAAATCCGGAGACGTTCTCACGTCAATGATACATCAAGTGCATGGAATTCCAAGTCCTTAAGATCGCGAAAGAAAAAATAATAATTTTACTTCAACAATACCAACCGTCACGTCTACAATAATGACATTCTCAACTCGACATACACATTGATTTCACCGCCCTTTCCTTCAACACCATTATCAGCATCCGCGAACAATATCCCCAACCATATCCACGCCAGCGATTTAGATACAGTTATAAAAATAGAGGAACCACTGCCGCTCTTGTGCTAACACCATCTCATTACCTTTCAATACTGAAGGTTAGTTTTCTTGAATGGTATTTGGTGCTCACTATATATTTTAAATGATTCGCAGCCAATGTACACGTACCAACAAACGATTTGACGAGCGTGATAAACCTTGCATTGATCAAAAGTTGCCCCACTCTTGGCGCCATAGTACCCCTTACTCCTTATCCACATACAAACGTTTACACTTGCACGCTGTTCCAAGCTGTAGTGCAAAACCGTGGTTTGACGCTTTCGTGACACCCAGGAACCAGAAAAAGGGAGTCGGAGATAAGGGTTATAGATCATATACAACAGTATTAGTCGCTTCAAACTGGCATCATCGTGGTCCGTTGCAGCTTGGTAACAACTTAACAATGGGTCAAAGTCGGCTGGAAATTTTTGTTTGCGGTTGGGCAGCAGTACAATATTGTCACCATCTAAAAATACAATCTAGATTGCTATGATTAAGTTCTCCTCACATCGGACAGCTTGACCCGCTCTTTCTAAAGACATTGTGATCTTTCAAATTGCGCAAATTTATGGATATGGAAATGAAATGTTGATTGGATTTGAACCGATTGTCACCTTTGTTCTTCGAATCCAAACAAGATTGTGCCCGTACCATTTTAAAAAAACCCACACATGGTTTCCAAAAGAGTCCTGGACAGGGGTAGTGCTCACAAAACAACGTCACCTCGGGCTTATAGATGTGGGCATGTGTTTCAAACCTCGGCATTGTGTGAGCATGAGTTCGAAGCTGGAATGGCCTTCAACTTATTCCAAGTCACAGTCCCTGCTCCAAGACTGTACACTTCCAAAGTCAATTTAAAATGCCAGTGGTTTGCGTCATAGCAGAGTAGAATAAAAAAGTGGAGAAAGGTGGTATTTGGGGGGGAGGTTGGGCGGCGGTTGAACTTGAATGCCACTCAGACACATTGCAAGCTTGATGTTACGTAAGATAATACAACTTGAACCTTTTCCACATTTTACAAGTCAGAAGCCGGGCACTGACTTAGTCACGCGTCATTTCGTGGCTACTAGGACTCAACTATTCAAGAATCAGACTTGTTATTAATAAGGACTTGGGGCTACTAGTAACAGTTGGCCTTTTTACATTGAACGCCACTCTTGTCCTGAACTACTGCACAACATACCGTCATAAAGAAAACAACTCAAAAGACCGCAGTACACGTTTTCTTTGAAAAGAGGTCAAATTCTGAAGCAGGTACCTTTCATAACCGTAGCCATTGGATCGGGAGTGATCTCCTTTTTTATTTTTTTGATTCTCAACCTCTCGCAGCAAACCCTTTCACCCAAGGCCACAGTGTCTTGTTTGCATTGTGCTTAAATAGTCTCTGAGTTTCATGTGAGTATATCCAGTTACCCAATTTTATTTCCGGAATGCCCAGTTTTGACTCTTCTACCACTAATACCTTGACATTTGTCCACGATACTCCAGTAAAACCTGGCCACCTCAACCCAATGACTACGAGAGTGAAGGCCGAGGATCTTCACGGGTATGTTGACAAGGAGCTCCGTGACGTGCGCCTTTGTTCCAAGAACGACTTTGTTCACCTTCTCAGTCCACCATCAGAAGAGCAGTCTTCCTGGGACACTGTTATTAACAAAGTGATCGAATCCCATTACAACAACAGTACAAAACGATGGAAGGACTTCCCGAGCGAGAAAGCGAATGAAATAGAATACTATAAACCACTCGTTGACCTTGCAAATAAGGTATGCCAAGAATGTCAGTCGGTTAGGAAACATCAAGATGCTCTTGATGGTCAATGGGTAGACACGCATTCTATTTCGCCACAGGAGAGAAGTGACAGCAAGTCCAGAATTCAGCCTGATATCGTTCATGTTGCATTTCCTGAACCTTTTGAAGAGGTCACCAAACACATTAATAACATGGATGATGTTGATCCTGATGACGAGGTATCGTACAGTGAAAATAATGCCATATGTGTATCAAATCTAATTACAATCTGTAGGATACAAAAATAAACATTCAGTTCTTCTGGCAACAAATCCATGTCCTTGTAGAAGTCAAAAAGAGTGAACCAAAAGATTTGAGCAATCATATTCTGCAGCTCTGTTCTTATATGCGACAGATGTTTCAAGAACAACTGGACCGCCGGTTTATTATTAGTATGCTTCTTTGCGGCGATCAATTGTATTTATGGCTTTTGGACCGCGCTGGTTTAGTTGGTACATGGGATAGATTCAATATCCATGTTGTAAGTTTGTGGCCTTCTGGATACCGTGTTGCTTAACATCTTGCAGGAGACAAGATTACTTATTCAGATCCTAGCTGCAATCTCACTACTGCCAGCGCAGAAGCTCGGTTGGGATCCCACAATGAGGCTCTATGTCGATAGGGACATTATTCCATCATACCGCTTGCTCGAGGCAAAGCGGTGTAGACCACAATCTAATCTATTTCACGACAATTGGGTTATTTCCATGCCAGCGGAGAATGGAGTTCGCGAGGATTTTCTCACAATTCGCCTGATTGATGGAGCAGGGGCTCAAATGTTGTGTAGCCGTGCCACACTTGTTTGGGAAGTAATTAAATTAAGTGCGCTACCGAAGTTTGATGGGAGCGAAGGGGGAGGATCAGATGATATCGAAAAAGAGGTAGAATTGAATTCTTCAAGCAAAGACTGATGACAAAAGCAGCACCCTACAGATATACGTATTGAAGCAAATGTGGCAGCAGGTTAATGGCCAAAGTACTTTTCCGGATGAGGCAGGGATGTATAACCATGCAAAACGAGGTAACTTCATTTACAGTGCCGAATTTGTCCGGGTCGACGGGGACTTGAGCTCCACTTCAAGCCTTCGAAAACCTCTGAACTACCGTGATTTCAACGAAGATGAAGAAGAAAACGAGGAATTTCGTGATGAACATCTAGAACCGCTTCATGACATGGCTACGCTTACCCCCTTGACATCACTACTTTATCGTTGTTCCGCAAATGCTGTAGCACGCGCGCAAACTCGTATGATGATGACAGGTACTGGATATCCTTTGAGATATTCTGTCAGCTGTCTAGAGCTTGTTAGTGTCCTTCGTGATTGTGTAAACGGTGAGTCCTGTATGACAAGGCTCTATATGACGCTAATTTATCTCACAGTACATAAACAGATGTTTCTGTATGGTGTCTTGCATCGTGATATCAGCCTTGGAAATATCTTGATCTCAGGTAATGGGTTAGGGCAACTGATCGACTTGGACCATGCAAAGCATACAGACTCAACCAAGCAGTTATTTCCAAATGAAGTTTCTTCTTCTGATGTGGTCTCTTTTCAACAATTTATTAAATACGCAAATTTCGATGCAGACATCCTACAATTCTCCCTACAATATTTTGGGCATCAAGACGCTGCAAGTTGTTACATGAGATCAGCACTCAACTGTCGTTTCCCTGAACCTGACAACCAAGGAAGGGTGTTTGGGTGTGAAGACTTCGGATGGCCAAGCGAGGTGAGATTTGAATTAGTAGAAATATCTTTTCTCATCTGCCAGTAGAAACAACGTGAAGAGTATAAGAAACTCCCCAATTTCGCGGTAAAAGAACCACGGGAAGGCTATCTACGCACAGTATGAGACATTTTCACTCACGCGCCATCATGCTTAATAAATAAACCTTAGGGCACTGTGCGCTATATGAGCTACCAAGTTTTGCTCATGGACCCTACCCCTCCAAACGAAATATTTATACATGAACCATACCACGACATTGAATCTTTTTTTTGGGTCCTTGTCTACATCTGCATTGCATGCCAAGGTCCAGGAGGTAATTTGAACCTTGACTTGAAACGACGCAACAGCCGCTTGTCAAAACTGGTTAACAAAGCGTTCAATCCTAAACCCGACAACTTACAGGCACTAGGTTTCATTCGCCGTGACTATATCAGGGATCGAAACGATCAATTCAAAGAGCTTATGACTTATCTTCACAAGGATTTTGACGATCTCCGTAACTTGATCAAAAGGTGGTGGAAAATTCTGGCAATCTCTTGCTCCAACGCTGGACCAGATCGTGACCTTATCCATCATCATGTCCTTCAGCTCCTTGATGAAACTGTTTCCCAGCTCACGGCTAAACGCACCCCGGCGGAGAAAGAGAAGGAAGAGGCTGAGAAAGAACAGCGCAGGAAGCGATGGGCAAGTAAACGGAGATTTCCTCCCACTGGTATAGCAAGTCGTACCCGATCCAAGTGCTGGATCTAGATATTGTTTCTTTCACAGCCGTTTGAATTAAATTATCTGTGTGTTTAGTGTACAGTCTCCAGATATCCCATGTAGTCATCTCGAACCTATTACGATTCTATATAGTAAGGCATCCAACAGGCCAATTATAATAATCTGACAGTATACCGCCAGATAACTTTCTCTCACACCCTCATTAAAGTGATAAATTGTCATCACCCATTTCTGGTTCAACGTTTCCGAAATGCTGAAAACAACTTGAAACAGTTTAAATATTCATGACGTCTTGATACTACGACTAACCAACCTCAAGTATCCCAGATTCAAATTCTGCATGACACCGTGCTTCTTCTGAAACTGTCCTGCATTCGGGCCTAGGGGTATGTCAGTTACCTCTACATTTGAAACTCAAGGATACGTCACTCAGGCTACATCACTATTGACAATATTCCTCTTACTTGGGCCGCTCAGCAGTTGATCAATTTTGCCATGGCGGCGTATTCTGTATTATTATGGGCCTCTTTCAACCACGAGAATGATACCCCTGGGGATTCGTGCTACTATTTGTCTTTGTTACTACTCTAGACTCGAACCTTGAACGCCACTGGTTCTTAACCACTGTGACCACATTGGCATTGGCAGCAAAAAGATCATAAAGAAATCAATATTGAAGACTGTAGCACACGTTATCAAAGAAAACGTGTCAAATGTTGAAATAGGTACCTTCCATGATCGTGGCTATTGGATCGGTAGTGATTATTATTATTATTATTATTATTTTTGATCTCAACCTCTCGTACCAAGCCCTTTCAACAGAGGCCATAGGGTGATGTATTTTACATCTTGTGAAGTGTTTAAATAGCCTCAGAACCCACTGTGAGTACATCCAATCTCTTAGTTTTATTTTCCAGAGTGCCCATCATTGACTCCTCTGCCACCAATACCAATACTTTGACATTTGTCCATGATACTGCAGTAAAGCCTGACCATCTCAATTCGATGACTATGAAGATGAGGGCCGAGGACCTTCGTGGTTATGCCAACAAGGAGCTCCGTGACGTGCGCCTTTGCTCCAAAAATGACATTGTTGCTCTTCTTGGTCCGCCATCAGGAGAGCAGTCTTCCTGGGATGTCGTTATTACCAATGTGATAAAATCCCATTACAATGACGTTACGAAACGATGGCAAGGCTTTCCGAATGAGAAAGCGAATGAAGTAGAATATTATAAGCCATTCGTTCACCTTGCAAACGAGGTATGTCAGGAATGTCAGTCAGTTGGGAGGAATCAAGATGCCCTTAATGGTCAATGGGTGGATACACATTCTATTTCACCTCGAGAGCGGAGTGATAACAAGTCCAGAATCCAGCCTGATATCGTTCACGTTGCATTTCCTGAGCCCGTTGAAGACGTTTCCAGAAAGATTGATGAAACTGCTAACATTGATACTGATGATAAGGTATAGTACAACAGACATTGCGCCATATGTGTATCAGATCTAATTACAACTGGTAGGACATGAAAAAGAATATTCAATTCTTCTGGCAGCAGATTCACGTCCTTGTAGAAGTCAAGAAGAGTAAGCCGACAGATTTAAGCGATTACGTTTTGCAGCTTTGTTCCTATATGCGACAAATGTTTCAGGAGCAGCTGGACCGCCGCTTTATCATAAGTATGCTTTTTTGTGGTGAACATTTGTATTTATGGCTTCTAGACCGTGCTGGTCTAGTTGAACATCCATGCGGTGCGTCTGATATCGTCTCAACATTCTTTTTCTGAATACCTTGCAGGAGCCAAGATATTTTGTTCAAATTTTAGCCGCGATTTCACTACTAGCCACGCAAAAGTTTGGCTGGGACCCGACAATGACACTGTATGTAGATAAAGACTGTATTCCATCATACCGCTTGCCTAAAGCAAAACGGAGCTCACCTGCATCAAACTTGTTCCGCGATGACTGGGTAATTTCCATGCCGACAAACAGCGGAGATTGGGAAAAGTTTCTCACAATTCGTTTGATTGATGGGGCAGGAGCTTCAGTGTTGTGTAGCCGTGCCACCCTTGTATGGGAAGTGATCAAGCTTAGTGTACTATCAAAGTGTGAGGATGGAGGTGGGGTCGATGAAAGATAAAATTCCTGAAGTAAAAGCTGATAATCAACAACTGTACTGCGCAGGTACATGTATTGAAACAAACATGGCCACAAGCTGATGACCAGAATACGCGTCCGGAGGAAGCAGTAATGTATGAACATGGAGGAGAAGGTGGGTTCATTTACCTTGCTGACTATGTCAGAGTCAACGGGGACTTGAGTTCCACTGCAAACTTTCGAAAATCCTTGAAATTCCGCAATTTCCAAGAAAAAGGTGACAAAAACAAAGAAGTTCACGATGAACACGTTGAACCATTTCGCGACATGGCCACACTTACCCCTTTGAAAATGCTCCTTCACCGGCGTTTAAAAAATGCTGTAGGACGAGTGCAAACTCGGCTGGTGATGAAGGGTATGGGCTACCCTTTGAAGCATTCTGTTAGTTGTCTGGAACTTGTCACCGCCCTTCGAGATTGCATAAATAGTGAGTCCTGTGCCTTACGGTTGTGAGTGATGCTGACTATATCATAGTACATAAGCAGATGTATCTGAACGGTGTTCTCCACCGTGATATCAGCCTTGGAAATCTTTTGATTCAAACCAATGGTGCAGGGCAACTAATCGATTTTGATCGGGCAAAGCGTGAAACGATGAAGAAGCAAGTACTGAAACTTCCGGATGATGATTCAGTCCCAGATCCTCGACTCGAGGATCTCGAAAACTACCTAAGCAAGTCGGGATTCCAGATGGATGAAGATTCAAAGGAGTTTGTCCTTCAGTACTTCTCACAAAAACCAGGGTATACAGTCGTATCTTTATTGGATGTTATCATTGAACAGCGTTTTGGTGAGAAGCGCAAATTATGTACATCTAAAGACCTCGGATGGCCCAACAAGGTGTGGATTTAGATAACTCCATATACTTTTTTCTCACCTTCTAGTAGGAACAATGTAAGCGCTTTCGAGAATTCCCCAACTTTGTGATAAAAGAAGCACAGGAAGGCTACATGCGCACAGTATGACATATTCTCCCTCACACGCTTTGATAGTTACTTAACGAAATCACTTAGGGCACTGTACGCTATATGAGTTATCAAGTCCTGTTAATGGAGGCTACCCCCCCCGCGACCACATTTTTACATGAGCCATATCATGACATTGAATCTTTTTTCTGGGTTCTCGTCTACATCTGTATCGCATTTCAAGGCCCAGGAGGTAATCTACGCCCTGAATTAAAAGAACGCAGTAGTTCCTTGGCAATAATGGTCGACAAAGCATTCAGTCCCATGGCGGAGAACTTACAAATATTAGGAACCACTCGCCGGTACTATATAAAAGGTCCAGATGATAACTTCAAGGAGCTCATGTCCTATCTTCATGATGATTTTGATGATCTCAGTGACTTGATAAAGAAGTGGAGGAAGATCTTGGTATTCTCTTGTTCAAATGCCGGACCAGATCGTGATTTTATCCATCACCACGTCCTTCAGCTCCTCAATGAGACCATTTCCCAACTCGGGGATAAACGTTCCCTGGCAGCAGAAAAAAAGGAGAAAACCAAGAAGGCAAAACGCCGAATGCGATGGGCAAAGGAACGGAGATTACATCCCACTGGAATAGCAAGTCGTACCAGGTCCAAGTGCCAAATCTAGATCCATCTTGTTTCTTTTACAGTTATTGAATTAGTTACTTGCATTTATTATACAATGTCTACACACCCTATCTAGTCATCTCATAAACTCGTACTACAATTCTATATAATACATTTAACAAGTCAATCATTACAATTTGCCAGGAAGCTGGATATCTTTCCCGCTTGCAGTTGCAGGAGCTACCTGATAGCGATGCAGTAAAGTGTTGAATTACTACATCGGGTCATATAAATCAGCAAAATGCTTCTGACCTTGGATCTTTCTCGGCCAAACAGCGAGGACATCACCCCCACACCGCACACCACGCACCACAGGACAGGGAAACGCGATTAGGCAGGCCTACAATTGTGTACTGGGTCTGGGCAAGTGGCGCTCTCGCAGATGCAAGCTGGCGGTGACTGCTTGGTAGTGTGGAGATATGATATTAGATTCATAGAGACGTTATAATGGCCACAATTAGTGAAGAATAAAGGTAATTTTCCCTACTTGTGATGTAGAGACACTGGATCCAGTGAATGATAGCAAATGGCACAAACCTATGATTCAACTTTATCACGGTCAGTACCGTACAATGTTAAATTCTTTTTCTAGACCCTGATATCAGAATTCATGGCACGGCGATAACGATAGTAGAGATAGCACATGAATCTCTGTGAATAGAAAGACCAAAAACTTTCCTTCGAACTGTTCGTCACCATTAGCCGTTCACTTGGCGATTAGGAATAGACAGAACAGAAAGAAAACAAGACAAGATATGACAGGGTTTGAAATCTTGAAAACCTCGGAAAAGCTTCCTGGTGGTCAATTACTCTAATCCACGCCGAATGGGAGTGAGAAATTGCCGAAATACAGCCCCACGCTACAGCATTCAGTATGGCAGAAATGCCATTAGCGAATTTGAAAACAATGCAGGTACGAAATAAGAAAAGAAGCTATGAATACAACATCGATAACTCAGCATCAAAGTAACAGAGAGCGCGTCGAATATGCCCAAAAAAACGAATCTTCCTCTTAACCCCTCGCCCCCCTCCAAGGACCTGGACCGTGACCAAAAGAAGGTGGGGGTTGATAATGAGGATAGTTGGTTTTTGATGCCTCAGTAAAAATAATAACAGGAATAAATTTCGAAAACCAGCAAGGGTAAAGATGTGACTATAGATGATAACCTTTCCCAGACGACGGCTTGGCGTCGTAACCAAACCGTGCTTGCCTAACAACCAAAAGCTGTGGCAATGTGTGTTCATAAACATGGGCCGCCCACTAAACATAGTAAAATGAGGATCAGCACCTCATTGGAAATAGACAGACGGATACCTCGCATGCCAATGGTCGAGTATCTCTAGGGTCAATGATCTCCTCAATGCCGAATTTATTTGCAGTCTTGATAGGACTTCTGACATCCTCGAACTGCTCCAACAAGTTTTCCATTATCTCCTCACGTTCTTTATTCGATTTTGCAGTGTCTAGCTTCCGTTTATATGCAGCCTCAATACCACCTTCGAGTGGCAAGCTACCCCAATCGCCCGATGGCCTTCATACAGAATACTGTCAGCGAAACCATTTGGACACCAACTTATGCATAAACCGACCAAGAAACCCGGAGATTTGGACCGTCATCGTAATCAGAAAATGCACCACCAGCAACACCAAAAACACGTCGAAGAATGACTGTATAGATAGGAACAGTAGCATTATACAAGGCCGCAAGCGCAGAGGCGCCATGGCGTATTGTGGCAATACGCTCTGCCACTGAACCAACTGCAAATCCAGGCTGATCAACTAGATTTAACAATGGCAGCCTCAAAAATGAAATAGTCAGAACCGACCATGCCGATCTACATTAGTAGACATACCCAAAATGATTACACATATTGCAGAATCGGGCTGTCTTCTGACTTCCAAAGGCGTCTATTGCACCTGAAAACGAATGTCTTGAGTCATTCAAATATGGTAGTTCGAACGATCTTTGAATGATCACATACCCCCATTTACCATGCAGTCGCTGGCGATAACGCCAACTGGTTTACCTCCAAGACGGGCAAGGCCAGTAACGATGCATCTTCCCCATAATGCTCCAATCTCGAAATAGGTCGACTCACCATCTTCTTGGTCAACAATGAGACATATCAGTCGCCGAATGTCGTAAGGTCTTGATCGACGCCGTGGAATGATACTAATCAATTCTTGCTCCCGACGGTTTGTGCTGTCTGACGTGAGCTTCATAGGCGGTAATTGAAAAATGGAAGATGGTAGGTATGATAAGAACTGTTTAATTTGGTTGAAGGCACCCTGTTCTGATGTCGCTACATTATCCACAGAGCCATTTAGAGCGTGTATTTCCCAACCACCTAAGGCCTCCTTTGAAAGGTCTTCAAAGGTTGCTTGTTTCACGACTGGCGGACCGGCTGCGAAGAGCTAAGTTATGATAAGGACAATGTTCCTCAATTTCATTGATGCGCATCTTACCTGACTTAAGCCCTTTACCATAACGCTATAGGAAATGAATGAGAGAAAGTGACTGCATATTTGGATACGTACCTAAAGTGACTCAATGCGGCCTTCGCAGCTGCAAGGCCAACAACGGGACCAAGTAATGCCGATGCGACTGGTACAACAGCCAAGGCATCCATACTCTGGCCCAAACCTGCAAGACCGGGTATATATGTTGCGCCCAGAGCAAGGTCTCATGGAGCGAGTATCAGTCAAACACTCAACGACTATGGTTGGAGAAACTACTAACAGGTTGCAACACTCCCTCCCCCGCTCGAACCATCCAACAATCGAATCTATGTAGATATAGAGCTTTGATTACCCTCAAAGAGCGCATATATATACTAATCTACTGACCAGTGGTATTCTTGCCTTCCTTGCCATAATCTTCGTTGGAACAACTATCAGTTCTGAATAGTATAGACGGTTTTTGTAGACTTACCTCTCCGTATTGCGCTTTCCATGATATACCGCCATCAGCATGGCCACCTCTGACGCTGAAGTCGTCCGCTGTGACAAAGACTTTCCGGCTTTGTACGCGTCCCCAACCCATTACACAATTGCTACCAAGTTTGGTGCACTAGAGATCAGTATATGCGTTGCACCTCAAACTTGAGAGCATACGCCGGAGTGAAGGACTTGAGTTCCCCAGTTGCCTCATCATAGATAGGTCTTCCAGCTACGGAACCAATCTCAACAAAGGAGCGTGCATCTAATAAGGCATCAAGCCGTTCTCGGACCCAAAGTTTAGAGCCTTGTTTCTGTCTGATATATCCTGGATTATTTGGATCGGGCGTTCTAACGAGGTTTTGCTGGGCTTGTAGTTGAGTTAAAGGGTACTACAAAAGGTCCTTTCTCGAATCCAACAGGTTGACTAAGAAAACTGCAGGAGGGCTACGTACCTCCCAGGACTTGGCATCGTCCACTTCCTTCGGCTTTCCTTGCGCACCCCGTGCTTGTTTGTCTCCATATGAATCTGACATTATAGGAGAATGTCGACCACGACGACAGAATTACAGTCGTGTGAATCGAGGACATATTTATTACTCCAGGTTGAGTGGCAAGGGAATTGCCGGTTTATTTTTGAAGCCTATTATCCATTATTTGTTCGTGTTGTGCAATCCTTTTGTTTAGTAAACCTCTCTTTCTACCTAACGAGAAGGTCCATCAATTTAATAGTTTTGTCACCGACGGTTACGTTCCATTTGCGTTCATGTTCCCCATCACGATCAACGGCCATTCATGCTGAGCCATCAGCCATCATTTGCGTTTATCTGCTGTAGTCATCGATATTGCTTCAACTTGCTCGAATACTCACTTACCTTGAAGCTTTTCCTGTTTTGCATTCTCACTATCTGCTGCACGCGTCTTGCACATACAACGTTCGGATGAAAATAGAGGAACCATCCCAAGTGTTCCATTCATCTTATGAAGCCCTTTCTCGTTGTCTTCTTCCGAAGCGCAATCTATTTAGAACTGATCACTGATCTAAACAGTTCTCCAGACTTTCCGCACTCTCGCTGGTTGAAATAGGCCTGCCTGGTTCTAAGCTTTTTTCACTACACTGCAAAATTGGATGGTCTCCGCATGTGGTGTTGGTAGAACCAGAAGTCTTGATCGTGAGAGAACCGAAATGACAATTGAATTCCCAGGTATACTCGGTGGGAGTTGTCGTGCTGTGACACTCTATGCCCACAGCTCTGTCTCTGTTCGGTCGGTCTCAGCTAGAGTATACCCGCCAGATCGCTTCCCCACAATTGATTCATTATAAGAAGGAGAAACGGTTAGCATAAAGCCAGCCCAATTGGCAGGGTTATCAATCGCTTCTAATGATCTCCTACGAACTCCTTGCAAGTCTGTCCTCCTTTCTTCTCATCATTTGTATCTATGGTCGAGCCAAGAAGCAAGTAAACTAAAGCCTGCCATTACCTCCTGGTCCCAAGAAACGGTTCCTGGTAGGCAATTTGTTCGAAGTGCCAAAGGAAAGTTAGTGGGTTCGATACGATGAGCTGTGCCGTGAACATAGTGAGTGTACTACCATTTCTATCCAAAAAAAAAAAATCATCTTATGATGTTTCCAAGACACGGATATTCTTCATCTTGATATATTGGGCACTTCATTAATCATTTTGAACACGACTGATGGGGCAATGGAACTACTTGAGAGAAGGTCAACCATCTATTCCGGACGGCTAGTGGAGCTCTAGTCCTCAGCGAGGACTTGTTAGTCAATCTATGCATAGATCAGAAGCACCGATGGTCGCTCTTATCGGTTGGGGAAATGCTATGGGTTTCTTAGATTATGGTGTGCCTGAAATTTATTCATTTATTCATTCATGCACTGATTCACGATTCAAGGTGAACTTTGGTGTGCATTTGCGTAGTTTCAGCTCCTAGATTGTGCACTTACATGTTTTTAGGCGAGCCGAACGCAGATTAACACATCAATCATTCCATTCGACCGCATCCAAGAAATTCCGCCCATACACACTCAAGTCTGCCCACGGCTTTCTGCGCCGCATGTGTAAAAAATCAGATGATGTCGTAGAACGTCTTTGCTAGTATGGATTAATCTACAAACTCATATTGACTGTATCCTCAGTCTTGCACTAGTATGGCAGGGGAAGCAGTTGTTTCTATAACCTTTGGCCTCGATCTACTCCCCGAAAACGATCCATATATTCAGATGAATGAAGATGCCCTTCTCCCACTACATATCGTTACAATTCCTGGTAAATACTTGATTGATTTTCTTCCGGTGTTGAAACATGTGCCGGAGTGGGTGCCTGGCGCTGGGTTTAAGAAGCAGGCAAGGATATGGCGTGAAGCTAGTGACAGAATGTTTAGTTGGCCATTCAGTGTAGCCAAGGAGTTTATCGTGAGTGACCTGTCGATGACTGAAAATTGTTCCTAAGCTTCGGACTGTTGCATACCACCTAGCTAAAGGGTGAACATAAGCCGTCTTTCCTCTCCAAGTGCCTCTCAGATATGAAAGAGAATGATGATGAAGATGCGATACGGTATGCTACAGGAACACTATATGGAGGTTTGTCCCTACATGCATCTGTTTGTCTATCCAGTAAGGTTAATTTATATCCAGCTGGCGTCCATACGGTAGCGATCACAACAGCAAATGTTATGATGTATAACTGAGATATCTTAAGACATCGACAGGCGTAGCGTCATGTATTCTGGGCCTTCTTGCGCGCCCAGAACTAATGGTGAAAGCCCAAGAGGACATCGACGCTGTAGTACCTTATGGAGAATTACCTACTTTCGAGGACGAAGAAAAGTTACCTTTCATTACTGCAATCTGTATGGAGGCTTTGAGATGGAGGGTCGTCTCGCCCATTGGTATGTCCTCATGGATGGTCCGAGCCTCAACTACACCCATCATTACCAGCCATTCCACACGTCGCTGCTGTGGATGATGTTTACCAAGGTTACCGCATTCCAAAGGGGTCTATTATCGTTCCCAATTGCTGGTAAATACTTCATTTATTATGTAAAGAAACTTGTCGGAATCCTCGAACTCAGGGCAATGCTCAACGACGAAAAGGTCTACCCAGATCCATTCACATTCAAGCCAGAACGATTCATGAAAGACGGTAAGATTAGTAAAGACATTAAGGACCCCTCCCACGCTGTCTTTGGCTTTGGTCGGCGGTGTGTATTTGCACCCACTACTGTTGCTGCTTTTAGCGTAACCGCCTTCTAGGATATGCCCTGGCCGATTCCTTGCCCTTTCGTCAATGTGGATCACTGTAGCTTCAATGCTAGCTGCATTTGATATCACGAAGGCTGTTGATGAGTCGGGGAATGTAATTGAGCCAGATTATGAATATATCCCCGGTTTTGTTTGGTTTGTTTCCTTGATCACCCGTTGTCTTCTAAGTCTACTCCATTCTAAATGTTGCATCATCAGCCGACCCAAACCGCTCAAAGTTTCAATGAAACCCAGGTCAAGGATCCATGAAGAGGCGATCATGGCAACCGAAGGAGAGGACGTACAATTCGAGGATTAGTGTTCTATGGTTGTGTGTTATCATAACATCATGATCAAATCCGGTTGTGCATCATTTGTCAGGTCTTCTTCATTATACTTTCTAAGGCCAATTTTTATCGTATCGTGGAAGCTGTCTCTTTAATCACATATTTCTCGTCTGCTCAACAACATAACAGTGCCGTCAGATCATAACGGACTTGAAAACGCGTGGTTCTACATAGGTTTGATCATTCCTTATACTGTAGGCTCAACAGCGCAGCGCGACCCATCTACCATGTGCCTCAGGGCTTGTACTCTCTCAGTTCTGCATGCCTCAGGATGAGATCCTACCATACTGGTTTGATCAAGTGTTACATCGATTATTAGGTCTTGAAGGAAACAAGTTTGAAGATTTGGCGAGTGTCACCATATGGGCGTGCGAGCTGCTGAACTCTGAGGCTCGCTCTTGCTCCCCTTAAATCCCATTACACATATTTAGCCCACTGACCTTGATCCTAAATATTGCACTGCTACTGCTTTATATAACACTCAAGTCCACATGAACTGAACGTTGAGTTAAAAATTTTCCACATCACAGTCACTAAAGTTGCTCCAACTCTTCAATGTTATGGCCCTCCAACATGGTCGGAAGTGCAGAATCTTTTCCCCCACCACACCTGGTCCTTAAGCAACATCTGATCCTATCTGATATTTGGACCTTTTTTCCAGATGATCTCTTTCAATCTCTTTGCAAGTTTATCATCGTTTTTGGTCATTATCTATCTCTACCGCAGGTCCAAGGGACAGTCTCTCAGAAACTTACCCTTACCACGTGGACCCAAGAAACAGCTCCTAGTCGGCAACTTGTTTGACGTTCCAAAGCAAAATGAGTGGATTCGATATCACGAACTATGTCGCGAATTTAGTACGTTAACTACCAATTCCTTTAAATTAATTTAAAAATTTGAACCTTGGGATAGGCTTCACCTCGACATGATGGGAACTTCAATAATTGTCTTGGATACCCCAGCAATTATGTCCACTGAAGGCGAAGAAATAGAATACAATGTATGACACATCTCCGCAATATGTAGGCTTTACCTGGAAATATGGACGTTGACAAATGACATGATTAATGTCCATTATCTTGATCATACTTCCTTCTTATGGTATCCATTCCAGGCTTCTGAAAAGCTTTCTTCGGTCACCACCTGTCTTTTGTGTTACAATGCGAGCGGCATGAACTCCAAGGCTAACTTATTACCATGATCATCGTTCCTGTCACAGATTGGCACCATATTGCCAAGACTGAATGAAAAGGGCTAGAATACTACAAGACACCCTGAGGACACCATCCACACCACCTTACCAGCCCAATCCCCTTATCGCCTGCTGCTAGATATACTCATTATATACTCTAATCCAACCCAGAATTTGCTCTCCTTTCCTTTCGTTATATCAAAAATCGTTGCCACAATGCTGTGATCATGTTTTGACATCTCTTCATCAAACGCACTCTGGAGGAATAACTATTCACAACACGCGCTTGCTGACTATAGTACTGTCACAGTTACTCACGGGGTGTATTGACCACGATAACATCGGATACACTGTGACTAACACGAGCGAACCGCGTAACCAGATGTACTGGGGAATGCCTTGCCTATACAGCGCCGATGTACCGTATGTTTAGTTCTGTTCATTAGCTGCCAAATATTTGAAACCACGGGATATAGACAACACAACGTCTAAGCAAAGATAGCCATTCTCACAATCCTACTGACCCATGACGCATCTCTCATTTCAGAGGTCCCACAGTGGTACTCACCTGGAGAAGAATGACGTCACGCAAACTTTTTCTCAAGATCACAAGAAAGGATATGAAGTCTAGTGCAGGTGTATCTCTATTGAGAGGAAATAGAGCGGGGGTGTATCAACGAGACAACGGCATCACCCAGTCAACTACCGTTCAAGCCTGATTATCCCGAGTCCAGATAGCTAGTAGGTGAATATTAATCCATTAGGTGGAATAATGTCTGTACGATGGTGGTTACAACAGAATAGTCTAGAATCTATGCAGTCTACAAGTCGAATGGCATCAATCATCATACCAATAAATGTGAAATACGGATACTTACCGCCTCCTTGAGGTGTGTGATCAAATCACTCCTATCCTTCTCCTTCTTGAGACCAGCGAAGGCCATCTTTGTACCAGGAATGTACTATAAACATAACCCATTGGCATCAACATAATAGAACGAGACAGTCTAAACACACCTTTTTGGGGTTCTCGAGGTACTCAAAGAGTGTCTCCTCATTCCATGTTATGCCCTTGTTGACGTTCGCAGCAGTGTAAGAGAAGCCCTCGGCCTGACCCGTCTTGCGGCCAAACAAACTACAGTCCATGATTTAATCAACTTACATTCCCAATCCAAGAAACAAAACAGAACGCAGAATGAAGAAAGAAAATACATACCCATGGAGGTTTGGCCCGACTTTGTGAGCTTCACCAGCAGCGAGTGTGTGGCACTGCGCACAGCGAGTCTTGAAGAGGGAAGCACCCTTTGAAGCGTCACCAGGAGCATAAGGCATTTTTGAAGGGATTGTCTAGGTGAGAATAATATATGATAGACAAGGGACGAAGAGAAGCGAAGTAAAAGGTGAAAAGCAAACAAGTTTTTTGAGAGCTTTGGTTTTGCTGGCCAGGTTTTTTATTTGAGGAGCTCCGGTCAATTGCGTAGTCATGTGACCTCTCCGGTTTGACCCGTTGGCCAATCACACGTCTTCCATTTGTGCCGATGTATTAGATAATACGCCGGTCTCTGGGCCAATGGTGAGCGGCGGTAACGGGCATCTAACAGCATCTATTGACAGCCTGAGTGGGTCGGAACACAAAAGATATCATCAACTTATACAGAATCAAAGTGGTACCCACCAAGGCTTGCATAGCTGGTATGGATCCTAGAGGATGGTGATTGTTTAACGACGTACCCTGGGATGGGCTCGAGTTGGCGCTCAACACTTGAACGCATATTGAGGATGAACTAAGGCTTTGTATATGCATTTTAACTCTAATGTCACACAATCTCGCTTGGGCGCTTTTCATTCGCGGCAACATATTTGATTCAAATAGTTACGGAAAGTGTACACTAATCATGGGGTTCAAAGTGTGAGCCAAGAGTATAGAAGCAGATACAGGGAGGTGATAGGTTATTTCGAAGGGACTCGGGTATAAGTTAACAAGACCAACGGTCGAGATGACAAGGGCAGTATCGCAGAACAATGGCTCAGCCCAGACTCAGAAAGTAAGTAGAAGAATAAACAAATCTCAAAAGATACGCAGGAGAGACTTGAAATCATACAATTCCTGATGTAATAGACGTGTTTGTGGTATTGTCATTCTCTAGATTAGGCTTACGACAAAACCACACAGCTATGATATCCTGTACAAATTCAGCATGACTACCATGTTGACTTGCCAACTGCAACCTACCCGATGTATCCCAAATAGCAAGGCAACACAAAGAGGCACTGTGAAAAGGGTATTAGACTAATTCACTGGTATCCGGATAAATCTCTTACTAGCTCTGATAATTAAATCAGCATACAAAGAGGTCTTGTCGGTGAAGAAATTGACCATGGCCATTCTGCGCGGTGAATACAATGCTTTAATCCCCATCATATCAGAAAACAGGACAAAACTTACGCAAGGGACATTGCGACCAGCAGTGTAAATGCGATTACTCGAGCAACAGCAGAGTAGAATGAAAAGCTTTGTATGCTTTTCTGTACCACCGTGATACTAGCCCTCGCCACAGCAGCCAATAGACCTTGGGGTTGATAAGATAACCCATATAACGTGAAAAATAGGACAGAAAGCACAGACCTTCGATAATGAGGATTACCGTCATGCAAAATACGATAAAGATAGATGATACGGCCCTGCGTATACTAGTCATTAATATCATACCAAGGAGTAGATGGGACACAGATTACACTGTAGCATCAGTAAAGTGGCAGAAAAGGCCAAGCCCAAGTCGCTTGACAACTTTATCCGTATTGATTAGGCCATTCTAGTTTTCTCATCGCTTTAAAGTAGGAAAAAAAGGATTGTGCGGATTACTCACGCCAAGAAATACGGCAAAGAAGACCAAGGTAAGAATTATGGATATAGTTTGCAGCTTCACATTTAATAGATTGATACAACGATGCACGGCTGCCAATCAACAACGCACCTTCTCTAAATTCACTTTCACGTTCACTTCTGGCTTCATTACGCTTTGTATTTGGACGTAAACCTTGTGGCAATTAATGAGGTGCTCCATGATTCCTGTCGTTCCTGTCATTACTTACCTGTATGGTAAATATCACAGTCATCGCACTACAGCTACAAAACTCTTTATAGGTCATCGCCCATATTGATAGAGTGACTTACTACATAGGCACTGTCGTTATCGACGCAGCTTGAAGCAAGCATATGGGCTGATATGGCTTTGGATTCCCTTGTTGGCCAATAAGCAAGATATTCGAGAGTGCGAGTATGAGGAACGAGGAGATCACAGGTAGCCAGCTTTCTATTCTGCGAACACGTGCTGATAGTTTGACTGTGATGACGACCGCGGAGAGAATAAGGATTGCAGCGATCTGAAGTATGTCGTAGGCAATGACAACACTGGCGGAGTAAGTGGTGTCATCTGCTGAGTCTAAGCAAATGTCAAGGTTTCATCATAAGAAAGCGGTGAAAGAAATATTACGTACCCATGGTAGCAGGGAGTTGTGAAGTCTCGATGCAAGACAGTCAAATAAGCAAATGCAAAAAAGTTGTAAAAAGAAAACAAAGTAAGGAATGTGTTGGGTCAGTTGCGCTCGCCCACCGTTGCGCGCACGAGCAAATGTTATAGAGGATAAGATAGAGGGTGAAACAGGCACTTGTATCTCGGTACCTTCTTATGCATGGCATTCGAACAAGGTCACTGCATTATAGAATATGATATCATCATGATGTTGTACATCGAAAGATGGAAAGAAAGATGGTAGCTAGTGCTGTGCACGGCAGTGTGTATCGTAGCTCCAAGTTTGTGCTCATCATGGTGGGCGCAACAACGAACATTAGATGATGCTTAGGTTGAATCAGGTTCGTTCAATATGAAAAGAGGGAAGGGTCCAAGCCTTTGCCGGCGGTTCCAATTCTCTTGGTAGGGCACTCTACTCTAATTGAGCGTTCCGAGTATTTGACACAGCCACATTATTGAAGAGTTATTTTTGCACAGCCATCAATTGAATTTCTCATCATCAAGTCCCTCCGCATTTTTCCACACCTTTTGCACTCGAGTCGCCACGTACACACGTACAGCGAATAGTGAGTGTGTTTCAGCCTGACAAGCACTTCATTGACACCTCTCCGCTCATAACATCGTAGGGTCACGCCTTCGGACCGCCAATTCAGTATTACTATGCCACGTCGGCATATCGCACTCTCCTTTTGTATCCTGCTCGTTGCATGTGTTGTCTTATACCACCACGCTGAGCTCTGGCTTATTACGAGCACGCTCATTAATGTCAGCTCATCGTGGATCTGGGCGTTCGGACCTAGCATTAATGATCCCGGGGCGGAGCCGAATGTACTAGGACGGGAGCCATTCTATCGGCACATCATCGCAGTGGGGGATCTCCACGGCGACATGGCCAACGCCAGAAAGGTGCTACAGTTCTCCGGCGTGGTAGATGAGTTTGGCAATTGGACTGGGAACGCGGATTTCTTTGTTCAGACTGGTGACATTATTGATCGGTCAGTCATTGTGAAGTCTCGTTCAGGGATCTGCATGTTATTCACATTGTTAACTTAGGGGAGATGATACTATTGCGTTATTCACTTGGATGGACAAGCTGCGTGGACAAGCAGCTGGGACGGGAGGCACCGTCCTATCCCTTCTAGGGAACCACGAATGGATGAATGCAATAGGTAAGGAGCAACACCTTTCACCTTTGTTGTTCTCATTTCCTCAACTCATTTCCTCAACAACTCACAATGATTAGGTGACTGGAGGTAAGGCAACCCGCTCTATTACAGCCTAGCCATGACGCTCACCGCACACAACTGGGCTGTGTTTATTCGAAAAGATATGTCTATCCTTCTGAGCTAAACACATTTGGCAGCGTCGCTGCTCGCCAAAAGATGCTATCAACAGGCCGCATTGGCCGCTCCTGGGCGAGGAACTACACCACCGCTGCACGACTACCTTTACACCCTTCTCTCGGCCCACCTAATTTCCCATACCCTCCTCCACCCATCACTTCCTCTTCCCACATCCAAAAATCAGACGATCTTGGCAGCGGAGCTGAGACAAAACAGGACCCGCTAACTCATGCCGCAATCTCGTTCGTGCACGGGGGACTGTCGCCGTCATACTCCAATCTCTCACCGTTCCCAACACGCATCAACGAGATTGGCAGCTCGCTGCTCAGGAAGCTCCAGGACCGCGTCCAACCACCACCACATCCACCCAACCCTTATCCCGGCCTCCCTGCAAGTAAGTCGTTAAAATCAAAGCACAATTCATTTTCAAGTAAATAGTACGCTCGATCTTAGATCCAAGCGTCTATTTTATTTTATTTTTTGGTTTCAGGAGATACTAACCCTGTTCACTTTCAGGTGCTACGGCGGAGGAACATGAGATGTATGGCGTTAATGGACCGGTGTGGTACCGCGGGTGGGCGGAGAATAGTGAGGAGCAGGTGTGCAAAGAGGTGGATGCGGTGCTAGATAAAACAGGAACAAGACGGATGATCATGGGTCATACCCCTAATTTCAGGGTATGTTTTGTTGACCTGATCTTCCATAGCAATGCTTTTCCTTTGTTTTACTTTGGGCTAACTTGATGATTAGAACATCGTGTCAAGATGTGATGGAAAGATCATTATTATTGATACCGGTATGTTTTATGAATGCCTAAATTGAACTGTGCAATAATATCAATCTAATATTTGTTTTTTTTTTCCCCCTTTGTATCTTCTGTGGATAGGTATATCACATGCATATGGAGGTGTGCTCTCGGCACTATCCATTGATTACAGTTTGATACCTGTTATGGGTCAAGACGGTAAGGAACAATGGGAAGAACGCGAAGTTGTCACCACGTTATATGCAGATTGGCAGGAAGTGATTGTGGACGATGTGCGGCTTGTTGAGGGACATTTTCAACATTGGGTTTGAGAAGGGATATTAGCTGTGTTCTTGCTGCCAGGAGCACATTAATGTACTGTACTGTACATTATATCATATATCTATCAGGGTCACACAGAGCTTGTGAAATATGAGGCACGGAAGGTCAAGATGCTACAAAAGTTTAAGAAATATATATACATATATGCTTATGATTTGAATAAAGTGGTAAACTACAGTCTCGACTTGGCATGTTTGAGATCCAACTTTCTCCACTGTGAGATTCCACATTAGTACTTGTCCACGCCAAAAAATCAAAGCAGGACGTACCCAGGACGTCCAAGGCACCGAAATGGTGGACAGCGTATCCTTGAACCTCGGCGCTCGTTTCTCTCTAAACGCCAACGCGCCCTCCTTGGGGTCGCTCTGGTGGACAAGGATACTGAACACGTGCGAATCGAGGAGGTGGTTCTCCTCGACGCTCTTTCCTGGGTGTTGCAGTAAGGATTTAGTATATGCGATGGCGGCTTGGGATGTGGTGCTTGCGAGCTCGTGGGCGAGGGCTTTGGCGGCTGGATAGACTTGGTCACGAATGGGTAGGAGTTGGTGATAGAGTGCGGAGATGATCGGAGAGGTTGCGGGGAAGGTGGAGCCGGTGAGCAGGAGGGAGGCAGCACGGGAGTGGCCGAGGAGGCGGGGGAGGAGGTAGGTGGAAGCGGCTTATCGGGGCGAGTATGTGTGTGTGTGTATGTGTGTATGTGTGTGTATGTGTGTATGTACGTATGTGGAGGAGAATTACAAGGAACTCACCTTCTGGGTTGATGCCGCGTCGGACAAAGGGAAAAGTCAGGCGGGCGCCTTCCCAGACGAAGCGGAGGTCGAAAGGAAGTTGAAGAGCCGTCATGCCGACTCCGGCCTGTTTGGTGGTAAATGGATGGATGACGCTAAAGGGATCGGGATGGACGCTTACCGCGTGTCCGTTCACGGCTGCGATGGTAATCTTGCGGCATTTGTAGATCGCGAGTGTTAATTGGCCTCCGGGATCGCGGTGAACTATAAAGTGAATAAACAAAAAAAAAAAAAACGGGTTTAGTACAAATAACATTAATGTACCTTGGTGTCCTTCTGTGGATGCATCGGGGTGACATAGTCTGTCCCAACCGCTGGTAATATCTGCCTGTAAATCACATCAACTCGTATCAGAATAGGGTTTATTGGTTGGAAACCCAGAAGTAGACTAACACCGGCACAGAACACGGGCGCTGTCGGGTCCGCGGTTAGAATGACGACGCGCACTCTGTCGTCCTTGTCAAAGAGGTCAAAGACTTGGATGCATTCGGTGCAGAGTTTGTCGCTGAATGTATTGTAACTTTCAGAGTCAAGGTAAGATGTCAACCTAAAATCTGTGGATAGGAGAAGCTATAACTTACTGCTTTGCTCTGTTGATTAGTACGGTTGCTATTGGGTCATCTAGCGTCACTAAAATATCAGTGAACCCAAGCGCGGCATAATCGGGGAGCGACATGACGATGGATGAGGAGGAACACCAGTTCAATTTCCAAGGGCGAGACCCGTACGCTTGTGAGGAGTCGAAGCGAGGAATTACGAAATTCTTCAGCCAATTGGAGCGCGTGATACCTTGCTGGGAACATCGAGAAGAACTGAATTCCTCTTGCGAGTGCTTGATTTGACATTTGGCTGGCTAAGGAGGGGGGTAACCGGTCCGTATTCCCAATTTAGTAATTTATTCTCGCAGCGGTGCCAGAGCAGCCCCCCGTCATCCCCCATCAATTCTGTACGCCTGGTCAGCTCAACAGTCCCTTCAATAAGCGCTACTATCCCTCTCTCACTCTCGGTGACGCATATACACACTCTTTATATCATGGAACGTCATGATGGGGCTTTCACCGGCAGCCCCGAGCCCATCTCTCCCCGAGCATTCACACACGGAAACACCGGTGAGGGTGTTGACAACGTCCAGACATACCAGACCTTTGTAGGCGCAGATGACGCGGGTAGCAAGGGGGGAAACACAGAGAGTCTACGGGTCGACACATCCACAAAGTCAGTAAGTCATGTTTTTTCGGCAATTCCTCGCCATTCATACCCAATTTTTTTTTTCCACAACGAACTACACGTCCCTTTATCTTTTCAAGACCCGACTCTACTCTGTCTGAATCTACCAAGGACCACAAACACCAAACTTTACGGCCAGATGATTCTGTTGTCTCCCCCGTCTCCCCCGTCTATCCCCTTCTCTCTGCCGCCGAAATCAGACGCATACTCACCCCCCTCGTCGCGCGTAACGCACAAGGTAGAGGTAGCGGATTCGGTGGTGGTAGTGGTGATTCGAACAAGACGAAAATGCTCAGCGATATCCACACCCGCGTCGAGCGATTCCTCAGCGAAGACGACTGCAACGTGATCGCAAAGGAGATGCATAACGTTATCAGATTGCGCAAGGAACAGTCGTCGCCCAATGCCATCAATGGTAATTCCTTTATCTTCTTTTTGTCTTTGTGATAAGCAAGAAAAAAAAAACAGAAAATCTTGACTATTCCTTTCCAGCTTCGCCTACAGGCTCGCCTGCGTCCCTTGAGGTGTTTGATCATAGCAAGACTCCAAAAGCCCCCCGGGCTATGCTTTTGGGTGACAAGGCAAGGAAACTCGATGCTCCAGCGCGACACCAGGACACACAAGCGAACGCACCAAACTCCGCCAGTAACAATGACGTTCAAAAGCCCGTTCAAGCCTCCCAAACTCCCATTACCCCCATTACCCCACCCATTGTGATACCCACTGCCGATCCCATCATGAAATCGCCGCATATAAACTCTAATATAACCACATTCGCCTCCTTACCTCCGGACCCATCCTCCTCATCACCAATCCCTATGCGAACAAAGTCCTTTGTCGTCGAACTAAAAAGTTCAGATCGCGAAGAAGGGGAGATCGACAGCTCCCAACCGAACACGTCGCCCGGGTATAGACACTGGCGACCCCCTCCTACTGTTCATGCTCCTCCACCTTCAAAGCGAGGAAGTGGTAGTGGCGGTAGTTTCTCCGCAGCAACAACGCTAGCCGCTCAATACGCTCATGATTATGATCACGCCATGGATGAAAGGAAGCCTCCTCGTCGGCACAGCCCCGGTCCTGATAGGAACATCCACATGTCTCCCATGAGGACGAGTCGACGCTCGGCGTCGCCCTACTACTCACGACGCACGCCATCACCCCACTACTCGAGACGTTCACCATCACTCTACTACCCAAGACGCTCACCATCCCCTTACCATGCAGGCGCATATACCCCCATATCTAACAGCATCCGCTCATCCCGCTCCTCCAGCTCCGATGGACGACTACATCACCCCCCTCATCACACCGTCGTCCACCATCTGCCCACTCGGTACCATCAAGACGGCTGGAATTGGCGGCGGGGCGTCATCGACCAAGAAAGACGGCGATCGTCCCCCGACAGCACGCTGAGTCGCGATCGACGCGTGCCCCAGCGTCGGAGGGTGAGCGAGTATGATGTCCGTTCTGGTGATTATTATTCTGTCCGTGATTGCGTTCCCTCTTTGGCGAGGGACAAATCGGGGCGGTCACGATATTCCCAGGAACAGCAGGAGCAACAGCAACAGCAACAGTATAAGCGGAGAGTGAGTGAGGGGATGGTGGGGTATGAACATGAGTACCATCACCACCATCAACGCCGATCCCGATCGCCAAAGCTTGAACGGAGAGTGTGGGATAGGGAAAAGGAGGGGAAGGGGAACGGCCCCGGTCCCGAGTTTGGAGCTGCGGTGGATATGGGCGGCGGTAAGGCTTTGCTGAACCGAATACGGTCGCGTTCGCCATCGGCTTCTGATGTGGACATGGCGTACAGCCCACACATTGACAGCCCCGTGGTGGGTACTCGGCAGAATCAGGACCAGAATCAAGATAATCGGGATGGTGAAGGGGAAGTGAATGTGGTGCTAAACTATAGTGATGATGTGAACAAGGATGGGTGGTTGCCGCCTGGACTGTCTAGACACACAGAGCCGGAGAAAGTGAACCTACAAGAGAAGGAGGAGGAGAAACAAGAAAGGATGGAAGTTGATTCACGGACAAGAAGAGATGAGGGAGAAAAAGAAGCAGAAGGAGGATATGTGAAGCCCTGTCATAACGTGCCTGGACTGTGGATGGTCAAGTGTGGAGTTGATGCTGTTGAGATTGTGACATGCGAGTTTGAGATTGATAACGACACAATGGAGAGGTGGGGGCTTGGAAGAGGATGTCATAAGGAATTACCGGGGTTGTCGAGGTTGGTGTTCTCCATTTTTTTTAAAAATTTCTGTGGAAACTCGTTTCGACACAAGATTTGTTTTATAGATGTACAAATGCTGATGATCGTGATGACCGTGACGATGGTGCTATGGCTATGGCTACAACTAATGCTAATCCAAAGGCTAACGCTAACACTAATCAAGAACGACTATCCCTGTCACTCCGGTGTATGCAGTTAGCAGAGGTCACTGCCGTACACGACAAGCTCAATTTGGCGGCCGTGACGCCAGCGGAAGTGACGGGCGCAATGGCACAGATCCAGGCGATGTGGCCACCTCAGGGTGACCTTGTGGTTGAGGTCAATCCTGGGAAGGATTGGAGCCGGGTATGTTTGCCTAGGCATTTGGTATGTATACATTGCTGGTATAAGATGAGTGAGAAATTGATGTGGGGAAACTTGTACATATTAGGGCCGGGCGGATATCGACATTACGGCGAATGTGCATGAAGGGATCAACGTAATTCGGTTCGTGCAGTTGCAGCGGCTGGATGACTATGTGTTTGTTGTCCTGGCGAAACGGAAATCGTCACCACAGGAGTTGCTGATTGAAGCTGGGGATGTCGACAATGAGAAGGGAGAGCCAGAAGATCAGGACCAGGACTGGGATGAGGATCCGGATCCTAATCGGGCAAAGTCTAGATCTATCGAGGATGGGGAGCTGGTCCCTTCCGTGATCGACTTGGTGAATATGATGGAGACGCGGATAAAAACAGTTTATTCGTGAAACATGAAGAGGACAAAAGAAAGGAAGGGGGGGGGGGGGGGGGGGGGGGGAGAGGAAGATTAATTGGCCGTGTTTTATTCCGGCTTGTGGTCTTGGTGACATCTTGTGATCTGTATCATGTTCCTCTCGGCTGCTTTATTTTCTTTTTAGTTATTGTTGTTGTTCGTTGGTTATTCACGCGGTTCGGGAACCAGGAATCCTACGAGGCATGCATCGAGCATGAAGTCTACGTTTACCCATGCATGTGTGAGTGCTATGGGAATAGGGAGGGGGAAACAGAGCAAGGAACAAGTCAGCATCGCATCATCAACAGAAAGGGAAGTAAGATTGGGATCGACTCGTTGGGTTTCTTTCAATGTTGGAGAGCCAAAAAAGAAAAGAAAAGACAGCAAGTCGATACCCCTTTCTTTTTTCCTTACCGAATAATTTTGTACCATCCCGTCCAGCCACTCTCATGATTTCCTTTTCGCCACCTGGATGGAATGCAATGTAGGGCGTGATGTTGTAGACTTTGCCGTTAAATGCAGACCAGGCGTCGTCTCGCTTGTTGTGCTGTTTGAGCAGGGAGGGAGGAACGCGTAAGAGGTTTGGAGCGTCAATTCCCTATATATATACGGGGTCGATTTATAAGGAAAATGTAGAAGCCAAGCCTCACATACGCGTAAATCCTGGCCTGAAGCTTTGAGGTTAGCCCAATCTAGTGGGCTGTGGCCGGGCGCTAGAGCGACTTTTTCGCGTTTCTTGCCGCTGAAGTTGCCGTTTGTAGTGGACTTGGTCCCAGTAGAGGTGGGGAGAGTTGTAGGTGGTTTGGTCGTTGTGGGGGGCACGGCTAGTGTGTTGCCCACGTTGAGTTGGGTTCGTGTTGGTATAGGACGTGGGAGGCCACCGCCAGGAGCGCGGATTGGAAGCGGAGGTGGGGGCATTAACTCTGTGTCGGATAGACGGAGGGTAGGTACGGGTACCGATCCCAAAGTAGATGAAGATAGGGGAGGGCGGGGTGCAGGAGCAACGGCGAGACGTTGTGCGCTCGAGAGGCTGGGGAAGGCGGGGGGTGTATCGTCGTCGTTGTCTACGTTGATGTGGACTGTGACGGGCGCTGTTCCGGTTTCTGTCTCTGTGTCTGAACCATCATCTTGGTTAGTTGGTTGTGCTGCAGGTGCGGATGAAAGCCAGTTGAAGAGGTAGGATGCCATTTGGGTGACGGTGGTGGTAACTGGGAGAGATGGGTAGCTGGGTTGGGTTAGTCCGCGTCATGGATTTTATTGGCGTTGACTCACAGGCGCTAAATCGAAAAAAAGAATAGAAATAAAAATATTCAGTATAGTCTAGTGAGTGGACAGGTTTGGAAAGACACGGGTAGGGGCACTTGGCACAGGGGTAGCGCGCACGCTTCGCATGCTTGTCTGCGTGAGGTCGTGGGTTCAAATCCCACAGTGTCCATTGTTTTTACCGCTATCCCTATCATTTTGCCTGAATGGAAGAGTATAATTATGGCGCAGTTACCAAAAGATCATGCAAGAAATTCATAGAATTTCAGATACAAATCGAAACAACCGAAATCCCACCTGAAGCGGAGAGTAAGTTGTTGATAATTATTATTGTGGTGTTTATCCTTTTTTACACACTTCAAGCCTTGTACAAATTCACTTTCGGACCATAGCATGGAAACAGAATGATTGTAGGTTACACTCCCTTGACCACGTCTTGCACTGAAGATTTTTCTGAAGATCTTCCATCTTGTTTGTGCGTCTCATCATCACCCGATTGACCCTGTTTCGACATTATCTTCTCCTCACGCTTTCCAACAAATACCCACCCCCCAGGTGCATCTTGCAGTGCCCGACGCACGAGATCCTTCTCAAAGATATATTTGATGTCTTCCAGCGCGATTCCTTTTGTCTCGGGCAAAAATACATATACCCATACGGACAACAACAAGCAACACACCCCAAACAGGAGGAACGTCCCATACTTGATGTTCTCGAGCATGATAGGGGTAATCTTGGAGATTATAAATGCGAAGAGCCAGTTAAACCCAATTGCGATCGAGTTGGCAGCAGTACGCAGGTGATTTGGCGCCACTTCACCTGCGATCACCCAGCTTTTGGAAACAATTTAGTTTGGCCTTGTAAAGAGAAGATATGGAGAGTAAATAAGAAACATACGGTAATGGACCCCATCCAACACCGTAGGACGCGCCATACAGGTAGACTGCAATAATGGAAACGTAGCTTGCGGGCACTTTGTCGGGGGTTCTATGTATACCAGAGAACCCGCCTATCCAGAGCATCGTCGCCCCTTGGCCGAGTC
The DNA here is from genome assembly GCA_002554575.1 of Amanita thiersii Skay4041. Classification (NCBI taxonomy): domain Eukaryota; kingdom Fungi; phylum Basidiomycota; class Agaricomycetes; order Agaricales; family Amanitaceae; genus Amanita; species Amanita thiersii. The sequence continues at coordinate 4,143 of KZ302083.1, read as the reverse complement.
CACCAATGAGCATGCATCTTTTTCGTCCTATACTTTCCACGCCGAAGATGAGAACAAGACCAACTGATACTGCCTATGAAGTATGTTTACTTTGGCGATACGTGGCTAAAGAGACTCAAGTAGCGCTTACCTTTGCAACGCCATAAATGCCTTGTGTGGTGATTAGACAAGAAAGGAGGGAATAGAGAGAGAAAATCCACCTGTTGCAAACAACCCTGCAGTAGTCCCAGTGACACCCAGTGAAGCAAAAATCTGTGGGCTGAAATAATTCACTGCATTTGTTCCTGTCCACTGTTCAAAGATTTTCCTCAACTGCTGCTGGGAAATAGCGTAAGGATAATTCTCGCACCTGCTGACCTGTCATGACGATTGCTGGGATCGCACAACGCAAAAATATAGAACGGGACTCGGCCATTCCAACGAACTGCTTCCACAGAGGCAACTCTGCCTTTCCGTCAAACTCAGATTTGATCTCTTTGATTGTGTGAACGACAAAGTCACTGTCTACTGTGGTCCTGGATGCGAATGCAAGAGATTTGGCGGCGCGTTCTTCATATCCGTGCTCGACTAGCCAGCGTGGTGACTCAGGTTGAAAGCTCATAGCAATGACAAAGAGGACGCCTGGTACCATCCTTATGTGAATTATATTCAGCAACTTTGTTCTCGCAGAAAGAGACATACTGGATGATGAACGGCAGTCGCCACTGCATTTCTCCATACGGCAAATTCTTTGCAGTACCGTAATTCACCCAAACTATCGCCACAATCAAAACGCTTCGTCCTTCAAAGCATGCAAATCACACTCACAGCTCAACATAATCCCGATATTATTCGCAAATTGGGCCATACCAGTGCACCTCCCTCTGATCGACTGAGGTGTGCACTCGGAGACATAGGACGGGACAAGGACGGACACCATACCAACACCAAATCCTCCCATGAATCGACTGAAGTAAAGTACACGAAGCGCAACAGCCTGGCTGCTCCCCAGTCCAGCTATAGATTGGATTAGACTGCCGACCAAGTACACCAAACCGGATGCGATCAGAGATGGCTTTCGTCCCCATTTAGACGAGAAATAACCTGTTAGCAGGGCCCCGAAGCTGTTAAAAGGCCAGTTTTCGTCAATGATGAGGCTTTTGTGAATCTATGTAGGAGGCAGTAGTTACTAACAAACTGCCTGCTTGCAGTACTCCAACAATATTTCCGCTCAAGTTGGCTCTTTGAGCTGCTGTCTTGGTGTCTAGGCCAAAGTATTGCTGGAACGACTCCATTGACAGAACACCGCCAATCAATCCCCTAGTGGGATAGCAGGTTAACGGTTCAATACCATCTGAGTGATATCAAAATCCTACATGTCCCATCCATAGAATATACTCCCCATCGCGGCCGACCCGGCCAACAGGTAAGCATTTCTATGCTCAGAAAGGAGCTTCATCTGTTTCTTGAACGTCATCGCTATCGTGCTTGACTATCGGGTCCTAGCTGTTATTTTGTTGGATCCTCCAAAAAGTCGCAGCAAACAGAATAAGCGGGGAGATCGATTATGTAGGCCAAACAAATGAAAGCTCCGAACAGGTGATCCATTTTATAGAGAAAGTGATAGGCTGACTGTTATCGTGCCCATGCGTGTGTATTTAGAGAATGTATATCCACAAACATGTTCTTGATGATTCGCTGGCCCCGTTTTAATAGCGTATGGACGAAAGTTCTCACGAGTTTTAGGCTATGACAATGTCCACTGTATACTTTTGACGATTATTTCAAAAGACGCCAAGATGGATAAACCGACTACTAGTAGTATACCTATGCTGCATCAACCAAGGTGGATTGGGTTATGAGCAGAATGTGGACAAGCTAATAGTAAGTGATATCGGAACTCTCTTTCTCTTAAACCACGTGGCACCCCAACCAAGACCCCGAAAAGCCCTAAACTTTTTGGAAGGCATGTTGAAACTATACACTCACAAATCATTGAAGACATCTGTCAATAAAGCAGATATGGGATCATTGATTAGATAGTGAATATGATGACAATCTTGTTCTGTCATAAGCAGAATCAAACTATTA
>KZ302082.1:0-67337 GCA_002554575.1 Amanita thiersii Skay4041 | reverse complement strand
GCGGGCAGGTATGTGCAGTTGGGAAAGCCCTTATCCCCTGGGTGCCAGGGCTATGTCTGTGAATAAAGAAGCCCCCAAGACCCATATGCATCAGCATGAATGACAAGCAAACGATAGTACATGGCTACACGACCCAGCTACTCTAATACCAGCATATTACCTAGCAGACAGTGTAGACTACCCGCAGCGGTGACCAGCTAGAGTGGCTTGGGGCCCATAACCTGTCGAGAGGACAACAACAGCAACACGCAGCAGCTAGTTAAGTAAGACTTTCACTTACATTCTAGAGTGGTGTAGTAAACAGAGAGAGTAGCATGTAGCGACGATTTCAAGAGGAGGCAGAGGCTCGACAATTGAGAGAACAAAGTTCGTTATTTTACTAGCTACAAAATACAGGGCTTTTATACATTTTAGACCAGTATATTAATAGAAGGAAAATACATGAAATGTCAGACATGGTCATGTGCTGAGTCAGTGGATTATCAATCCTATTCCCATGTCATGTCAAGAGCGAGAAGGAATAGCTTATTCGACAGTTCCATTCTCTGCTGTGTAAGCGATCTCATGTCATACCAATGATGAGTCATGATGACTTGATTCTGCTTATGACAGAATAATAGTGTCATCATTCTTGCTATCTAATCAATGATTCCATATCTGCTTTATTGACAGATGTCTTCAATTATTTGAGAGCATATAATTTCAACAATCCTCTTGACAAGAATGAAGTTCATTATTTTTCTAACTATGAAATACATGGCTTTTATATACTACAGAGGTGTACAGACCAAGTGTAAGAATAGAAGAAAAATACATGATATGTCAGATGTGTGAATATGCTGAGTAACTAGATTATCAATTCTTCACACATCATGTCAAGTGTGTGGACATACAGTATTCTATTGTCTGTTGGACAACTACATTCTCACATCATGTCAACTGTGAGATAGTTCTCATGTCATGTCAATATGAGTCAGTGTGACTCATGATGACTTAATTCTGCTTATGACAGATTATGAATGTCATCTTTTCTATCATCCAATCAATGATCCTTTATCTGCATTGTTGACAGATGTCTTCAATTATTTGTGAGCATATAATTTTGACACAGAGGTTCTCTCTTATTGTGTCACATATTGTGTAATCTGGTTTTTTTATAAACTTGGATCTGGCAATATTCTACAGGATTTCACACAATGGTTTTTTGACTGGGCCTGAGGTATCAGTCACGTGACCTTTTTTCCGCCCGAGAATTTGGCCACCCCCAAAAAGTGATGGGAGAAATGTAAAGACAGTGTTTTTGGACGTAGCTAAACCCCCTGAGTCCATTTGTGAAGCTAGTTTTGTCTAAAAATTAACATTACGAAGATACAAAAGCTGTCGTGTTTGATTATCCACAACCGTAGTCCAGTGACGTGAATTGATTTTGAAAGCCTACGATGATTTGATGTTTGTCAGGAAAATCAAAAGGAACGAGATGAAGATCGCTTATCAAGGTGACATATGTCACGATGAATAGTCTTTACAATGCTTGGCGAATGTTGGCGTAGGCCGTGCAGACTCCATGCAGGTAGTGCATGTAGAGATGGACCTGTGCGTGAGACCCAATTTTACACCTGAAATCACAAGCTGTGCACTGCCGTAAGAAGCTTTCTTCATTGATGGTGTTAGTGTGTCAGAATCGAGGACACGAGGCAATATGGGCAGTTTAGTCGGCTGAGAATGCAACCTTGCTTGAAAGAGAAGAGACCGCATGTATAACTGTATATCCCTTCCATTGCAAATTGTTAGGGGACAAGAGTCTGGGTTTGTCAGGATTCATAAAACGCCCTGTCTGAGATGCAATGATGACATCTTTTTAATATTTCAGGGGGAAGGTGGGATTAAATTGCCCCGCATTGTGGTTGTCTGCAATGTTCTGTGGGGGGATGGCGTTATTTACGAGAAAGGTGGAGTGGATTCGGAGTGGAATAGCTTTGGCGTGGGTTTGTTGAACGGGCTTGTCTTATGGGCGCCAACAGTGATGCTAACTGTCACATCAACTTTGACCGTATCGATGACGCTAGACAACTGGGTGTTCCACAACAAATCTGTCCGATGACTACGCACGTCATGGCGCAATGCGTGGGTTTGCTGTGGGGATGAAGTGCAGACATGGTCGACGGCGGTGATCAGATTCCGAGTGGTCGAGGGCTATGGCAGGTATTACTTTTGGTCACAGTATGTTAACCGGCCGATCCTCGTCAACGGAGTATCCCATAGGAACGAGGAAATGGCTTAGATAGGAATAAAGAGGACTGACGAAAGCCTTGACGACGTTGACGACTATCAGTCACAGCCGGAGCTCGTGTTGTAGAGTCAACAATAAGGCCTTGTATTGAGGATCAAAACTACACTGGAAACGCATGTTCAGCGCCACCAAAGATAACTAGACCCAGGTTTCCACAGATGCAAGCGAATTGTTTGTTTGGATTACTGAGGTGGGTCCAATGGATAATGAATCACGTCATTCAACTTCCGTCCCTAACCCGCTCGTCCTTCTTCAATCCATCCAGATGCTTGGTGACTTCCTTTTACCCCCCCAATATCCTCCTCTCCAACACCAGACCCTTCACACCGCCGCCAGTTGATCTGTTGCGTGCCTCCTCCTTCTCCTTCCCCGAACCTTGGCACCATCTGCCATATCCGTGGCCATTACCTCTTCCTTACCTCGTCTTCTCGTCTTCTCGTCTTCTCGCCCCCGCCTAAATACCGACTACGTATTTCGATACCCATCCCCGGCTCCGCCACAGTTAACGATATAGATTCAGAATAAGAATAAGACATTGAGCTTCGTAACAACTCGGCGTCGAATTGTTTTACCACTCGCGATCACTCAATATGTCTATCCCTCTGTCTCTGTTAGGTGTCGGCTCAACATCGCCATCTGGACCATCTGTGTGCAGTACTCACGATGTTTCACAAAGTATATATCAGTGCATCGCCCGTGTCTCACTTCAAACTACACGTATCCCTTCTCCTCACTCAAGTGGAACACGGCGGCGGCTCCCCATTCCACGGTGTCTCTCCCTTGGGGTTGTACTCGCCGTAACTATTCAAGTTGTGCATGCAGCGGCGGCAGGTGCTGATGCTGTCCCACCGGTCCCTGGAATTCATGGTTGCTCATTTTCGATCGAATGCTCGGATGCAGATACGAACTCGAGCCGGGGCTGTACATTCTACGCTTATAGATCTGTACTCGATGCTCTTACTTCTTTAGAGTCTGTCTTTGTCCTTGGATTACATCGTGGTCAGAACAAGGCGCTTAGTTGGGTTTCACGGGCACTGGACGAGTCGTGAGTACTCGGTGCTGATTCTTTTCACGCGTAACCCAAGTGATGTGGTACCGGTTAGACATCGACCAAATCCTAAGAAAGTCGAGAAGAAGCAGGCGGGTGAAAACGACGGGAATACACTAACAACATCACTTTCAATCTCCTCCTCAGGTCTACCTGCTGATCGTTTGTCCTCTGGTTCTGTTCCTACCTCAGGTACAAATCCGCCGACTGCATTTTCCACTTCGACAGTCCCTGATTCAGGCACGTCAATTGGAAAAGGTGATAGTTCGTCAACTTCCACGAGTTTTCTTGGTTCGTCATACCCATCTTGGTTTGATAAATATTGACCGGTTTTGCAATTATTTGTCAGGTCCGTCTGAGGTATCTTTCAGTACATCACCCAGTTCATCAGTACCATCGATTTCGCTATCGACTGGCAATAGTCAAGATTCGACTCTAAGGAAGGATACCTCCAGTTCCCCGCAGTCTATCCAAAGTACAGACAATACCCGTGTTTCTGTTTTCGAGACCTCAAGCATCTCTGGCGACTTTCCTTCCACTACCCTCGAGGTACCACCCTCTTCTACTTCCACCTTTGACACCCATTCTTCGATTTCCGAGTCACCTACTTTATCCTCCGAGTCGCCTTCTTCTACCTTTTCTACTTCTTCTACCTCTACCCTTTCCACTTCCTCTAGCTTTTCTACTTCTACTTCTACTTTTTCTACTACTTCTTTTTCTGCCTCTACCCCTTCCACTTTGTCTGCCTCTACCCCCTCCGCTGCCCGTTCCATTTTTCCTAGCTCTGCCCCCTCTACGTTTGCTACTCCTTCCACTTCTTCTACTTCTTTTCAAACGACCCCGACGACGAGCACGACAGAATCGACGACACAAAACACAGCGATCACCACTCCATTCTCCTCATTCTCAAGTACCTTGATCAATCCCAGCCCGCTGACCACTTCTTCTGCCCGTACAACTTCGCTTATCACAATTTCACATTTCGCGCCTGTCTCACTTTCCACCAGTTCTGCATTGATGTCATTGCCGGATCCTTCCTTTTCGTCGACGATCTTCACCACTGATATGAGTACACTGACAACTAGTACATCAATAACGAGTACACCAACGACATTGACCACCACTTCCTCCCTCTCCGAAACAACTAACATGGAAACGAGTACCTTGTCATCCACGTAGGTCATCCATATCTACTCCTGCTCCTAGCCCCCAAGACCATAGTTGCTCCTGTATGTTGACCCTAATGTTATTGTCAGTGACCCAACCTCATCCCCCTCACCAACCTTAACCGTCACAAGCCAGAGTTCAAGTCTCACTTTCGGTTCTCTAAATACTACAAGCACCTCGGTTCTCTCCTCTACATTATTCACTTCCTCTCCTTTGTCTTCCTCTCTTGGCCCAATATCCACACACTCTTCAGAAAACTCTGCATCAGTGGTGATTGTTCCAATCCAGATGACAGTTACGATAACAGACATGATACCTGAATCCATCACCAATACGCCAATGACGACCAAGGTAACGAGAACATTACTTGGTGGCAGAACGACAGTCATCACAACGATGGTGCAATCAGGAGTGTTGAGCACAAATGCGGCGGGTGATAATGGGTGCGTGAAGAATATGTATTTATTATTGGACCCGAATTAATGGCAATTTGTAGATTCTCCCATAACACGGGTGCAATAATAGGTGTTGCGGTAGCTGGGACTGCTATCGTTATCGCTGCGGTCGTCCTTGTGTTTTGGCTATGCGCCAGTTATCGACACCAGAGGAGATGGAGTGATGATACACCATGGTGGTTAGGCGCGGATGGAGACTCGAGGGCGAATATTCTTGGAAGATCAGGGGGAGATTGGACGTCCGTAGCGTCGTCTGTTCGGTCATGGCGGCCACCCCTCGGAGAGGACGATGATGACGACAATGTTTGGCAAGGGTTGCCCTACGTGTCGCCCACCACAACGCACGGAGCGCCAGCTTTTATTCCTGGTCTCATGGGTTACGACGCACCAACCTCAGAAGGGCATGGTGCAAGTAGCGGAGAGGGTATTACCGTTGGTCCACCAACGTCGACGGAGAGCCACAGCCATATGCATGACAACTTGTTTGTCGCCGGTGGACAGAGTAGAGAGAGTGGTACATCTGACCCAACTTCAGGGCTACGCATGGAGTGGGTAGCTCCACCTGTGGGGTACGAACGGATTACCGGAGTACCCGTCACCTTTATTGGTGGCCACGAGGAGGGCGAAAGACGTTTCATTACAAAAAAGATGAGAGAGCCAGAGCTAAGCCCTGGGATGTGGTTGGCAGGAAAAAATGTGGGTGATTCAAACTCGCCCTCTAGTCCCTCTTCATCATCGGCGGCTGTTGTGGAGCGGGCGGGACTTGGGGTTCGGGTGAAGAGTATTCTTGGAAAGGTGAAAAATGTGCCAAATCTGAGTGGAACTGGCACTATAAAGACGAAGGGACAGTATATGACCGAAAGGCCCATGTATGAGTATGGTGTCATTGGAAGACCAGGTCCTGTATCAGTGGTAGTAGCTCCCCAGCCAGCTGTGTTGTCCCCACCCTCGCGCTTGGTATCAACCCCACCACCTATCTTCCCGTTAGTGGTGTCACCCCCGCTACCCTCACTCGTGCATCCTGAGCCATCCCCCCCGCCCGCAGTGCATGGCAATCCTGGGTTTTTCGTCCCGCCAGTTGTCGCTACTCAAGAAGCAAGAAGGGAAGAACCACCTCGATCACATCCACGCCGAGCATTGAGGCGGCTATCGACGACGAATGGGTCAAATCCAGATCTCAGCCCACGCATGCCGTTGTACCGAGCACGTCATTCGCTCGGTGGATCATCTGCGATTGTGGATGACAGTGATGGCGATGTCCATACGTATTTAGAGGACCATGTTGTTGATGGATTGCTGGACCCACATATGGGGAGACGGTGGAAGGGAGATGAGGGCGAGAGTTTCGGTGGTGAAGAGGGGAGTTTGAGGGATTACGTGGATTACTCAAGGAGAATTGGAGGGCTGGTTAATAATAGAATGAGGAGTACAACTACGTTTGAGACGGTTGATACTGGTGTGGATACAGAGAGAGCAGATGAAGGTCACTGACTTGGATTAAAAATGTTACCAGTCTTTTCATTCTTAACTTCCTTCCCACATCAAATAACCCACATTCACCTTTTTCATTATTGACTTTTTCAACCATGCAGGCGTTTATAAAGAGCGGTGGTCATGCTGCCAATGTGTTACCGCAGAATATTCATTCCATGTGCACAATCGTGGGCCTTCAACATGAGCGCCAAATCAGATAACCAAAACCTGCTCCTATCGCAGCCGAGTCCTAAATCATTTGATTCAGCAATATTTCAGTGGAACTGGGAGCCTTCTGGGCGTACAGTATATGCGAGCACCGTCGTAGAACAGTGATGGAATGAGGAGCGCAACTAGACGACAGGCGATTTGTCATGAAGCCACACTTACACTTTTCATCCCATCTTCTTTCAATGACTGTCTAGGAAGTGGAGTACTGTATACATTGCTGGTCATCGATCCGTATTGCTCCGACGGGATTGCCTGCCATCATAAAGTTTTCACAATGGACGTTGTTGCTCAGCACAACCACTTCTCATAATGCCCGGTAAAACCCTCAGGAGTTCTTGCATTACTCACGTAGTCTTCCGAGTAGTTTGGCATGGTGAGTTGTCTAATGGTGGTGGAACGCCGCGGCAGAATCTTACTTTGTACAAATTTCTCCGGTCACTGGGTGATGACGAACAGGTAGATACTGGCAGAATAATACTCTTGAATACCTCAGTGTTGACCAGTGAGCTTCCTTGTTTACTATTCAACATTGACGCGCCTATTCATCCTCTCTGCTATTTCTGGCTCTGATTCTCCGACATTGGCCAAGCGAATAGGCCATAGAAGTACAAAGTCTCGGTAAGCCATTCCATCCATTGTTTAATGCCATTAAGCCCAGACTCCTTCGTCCAGATGCAAAACTAGCAATAACTGCGATACAGTCCTCGTCTATACGCCAAGTACATGTCCTAACGTGATTCATCCAGACTAGCAGTATCCCGTGGTTTTAATGAAGACAAGCTCGGATTCTCGTATGCTACATGGTATTGAACCAGAGTCTATTTCAATAAGTAGGGTAACGGGTCAAGCAACACAAATTTCTGCGAGAGACGAACATTTTGTGCGCCAGAGCCTGTATCCCCCAGATTTTTTGGAATCTATTATGGTCCATCCTGAGACACGCACATTACGACTTTCGGCATCCATCCAGAACGCATCAGGATAATGAGGAAACATTAAGCGACACTCAAGTAACAATGGAACGGTTCCGAGTCGAGACCAGTCATTATCGTACAGCATTGAGGGAAAGGCGTAAATGTTATAGCAAGAATAGTTCGAGATCATGCCCACCCAAAGGACGCGTTGGGAAACGTTACGCTGGTTAAGTTGGGATAAAGCCTCCAAATGCTTAATATCAGCAGGGAAATAGCGTCGTAGCTGCTTAATAAGGGACATCACAGCGCGTGGGAAGCAGTTGCCACTGATGGGGGGGGGGGGGGGGTTGGTCACGGTTTCTCAACCCTTCCATCATGATCATGCTACATACAGTATCCTCAGTATGTTTTCCTGCTGTCGGTCAAAACGCTCAGCGTAGGTCGAATACCCTCTGTGCTCGCAGAAGGACTGAGATATTCTATTACTGATCTAGATCATTATGCCGAGATTCCCATGGCAAGTTCGTTGGTATACTACAGTAGTAGGACATGATCGAGGTGACCCTTTATCTTTTTTTTCAATGGTTGCCTAATTTATACGAGACCCCACGACAGGTTTGATGGTGAACATAAGAACAATTTTAAAATGGTACTCAATTCATCAAATTTTTCTCTCCTCTCGACTACCTCTCAACATGGGCTCCTACGATCTGCTCGCAAGTGCTGCGTCCTTTCTTTTGATATATTTCCTTCATCGGAGGAGTAAGAACCGTGGGTTCAACAGCTTGCCGCTGCCTCCTGGTCCAAAAGGATGGCCCATCATTGGCAACCTCCTTGATATGCCGCCAAAGTTTGAGTGGATGAAGTACCATGAATGGTGTAAAGAATATGGTATGTATCTCCATGTGCACTCGGTATTGTCTAGCTGAGAAGGCCATGAAGACAGTGATATTATATATCTCAATATTGCTGGACTATCAGTCATTGTATTGGATACTCCAGAAGCGACCACTGAGCTTTTAGAGAGGCGCTCATCAATCTACTCGGATAGGTATGTCCTCAAACGTGGTCTTTATCCATCCTTCGTGTTCATTCTTCAACAGACCGAGGCTCCCAATGATCAATGAACTTATGGGTTGGGATTTCAACTTTGGATTCATGGGATATGGGGAACGATGGTAAGTGAACGACGTACATCTGTTTCTTCAATGAAAATTCAGACATTTCTCTGTAGGAGATCACAAAGAAGGCTCATGCACCAAATCTTCCACCCGACCGCTGCCCGAAGTTTCCGCCCACATTCATTGAAAGCCGCCCATGGTCTTTTGCGAAGGTTTCTTGAGAAATCCGATGATGTCCTTGGGAACCTCAGACAGTATGTGACATAATTCCTTTTACTGCTGCTCCCTCACCAATAATGTTCTTCAGCATGGCCGGAGAAACAATTATTTCAATTGCATATGGATTGCATGTTTTGCCTGAAAACGATCCATACATTGCCACCGCGGAAGCTGCTGTCCATCCCCTGGTAGCAGCAGGTGTTCCCGGAGCATTCCTAGTCGACTCGTTCCCCTTTCTAAAACATGTTCCTGAGTGGTTCCCTGGAGCTGGCTTCCAACGGAAAGCCCGTGAGTGGCGTAAGCTTGCCCTCAACATGCTTGAGAAACCTTATAAAGCCGCTATGGCCGCAGTTGTGAGTAACAGACAGTTGTACTGTGAATCGCTGTAGCAAACATGGTATCGAATTTCACTAGGAAAGCGGTTCATACACTCCTTCCTTTGTTTCCTACAGTCACTCTAGAGTCAATGAACACGAAGACCTTGCTTGGCAAGAGTTGCTGATAAAGTCCACTGCCGGGACGATGTACGCAGGTATGAAAATCATAACTTAGAACTGGGGAGACTGATCCATAGGACGTTCCTTGTCAGCTGGTTCAGATACAGTTCGTCTCATTCCTTTCAGCACACAGCGTTGTTTTGACATCTTGTATAGACTGTTTCTGCAATCGCATCTTGCGTTCTTGGCCTTTTGCAACATTCAGACGTTCTCAAAAGAGCCCAGGAAGAAATTGATTCCGTTGTGGCATATGGAGAGTTACCAACATTTGACGATGAGGAAAACCTACCCTTGATCACGGCAATTTGCATGGAGACGCTCAGGTGGAGAGATGTGGTTCCTATCGGTATGTCAAGATCTGCGTTTATTATGGCAATAACGTTATACTATTTTTATAGCTGTACCGCATTTGCTCACTGTGGATGACATCTATAAGGGTTACAGGTTACCCAAAGGGTCGCTAATTGTACCAAACGGATGGTAAGCCTCGTGTTACAAGGTCTTTTTTCATAACGGCGACCAATGCTGCATCGCGATTAGGGCCATGCTCCATAATGAAGAGGTCTATCCGGAGCCATTTGAGTTCAAACCAGATAGGTTCCTAAAGGATGGCAAGCTCAACAAGGATGTAAAGGACCCTTCACATGCAATTTTTGGTTTTGGGAGACGGTAAGCAATTCTAGTCAAATGAGTGGGGTATATTAAATGTAGCTCGATACACAGTATATGCCCCGGGCGTTATATGGCATTCTCTGCTGTTTGGATCACTATAGCCTCGTTAATTGCAGCGTTTGATATTACGAAGGCTGTCGATGAAAATGGCAATGTTATTGATCCAGATCCAGAATACTTGTCGGGATTGGTTATGTAGGTCGACATCAAGAATGCTATCATGCTTTTCGTATTGATCTCTTGATAGCATGCCAAAGCCATACAAGTGCTCAATCAAGCCACGATCAAAAAAGCACGAAGAGGCTATCAAGGCTACACTGGACCAAAGTTATGACTGGGTATAGATCGACCCACGCAGAATGTGACGACTAGCAGAGTACGTGGGAGTCGTGAATCGTCTACAGCAACTTGTACCGGAGTATCCCATCCCTTGTTTGTTTGCTGTCACTATATCCTAGCAACCTGATTGCCCTTCCATAGTGGCCACATACACCCATTCTTCCACCCCTATCACCATTACCATTCCTTTCTTATGACAGTCTTTGCATTCTTGAATATATGGACTCGTTGGATGAATCAGTGTTTCTTCAAAAAACAACTGTAGCTTGAAATAACAACTGTAGCTTGAAATAACACTGGTAAATAAACTGCGACAAAGTATTGAATTTCTGTTGTTTTTCAGGTTCGCGGAAGGCGCCAATCACCGCACAGAGGTCTGCCAGTTATGGGATCTCCGATAATTCTACTGAACCGTCCCATTCAAGTTAGTGATTACCTGATGGCTTGTTGAAAATGTTTCCTTTTTCATTCTCAATCTTTCCATGTCTGGTATCTATGTACGTACAAAATCTCAAGCTAACAGTCCATATTTCGGCAGTATTTCAGGTTGAATTCATTCAGTCATCAGCAAAAAGTGATGAAGACGGTCACAAATCACGGGATTGCCACTAATGTTCGACCCTAGTCTGTATTCTAGTCAATGGGGTCTCGATTTCGCATCTACCCATCCAAAATGGAGACCAGGTTCACTGCTGCCGAGGCTTCCCTATCAATTTATGAACTCCCCTCCAAATTCTGTCTGGACCTATAAGTAAGGTGAGGTAGGACTAGCTCTGCGGTTGGACTTGCGCTCTCCACTTTTCACCGTTGCACGATTACTTTGCTTGACCTCAATAAGTTCTGCCATCATGTCAACCTTTGACTTGGTCGCCAGCGCAGGCTCGTTCGCGTTAATCTATTATCTACACCAGAAAAGCAAGCGGAGAGGATTCGAAAGTTTGCCACTTCCACCAGGTCCCCCAAAACGTTTTATGCTTGGCAACCTCCCGGATATGCCAAAAAGCTTCGAATGGATCCAATACCATAAATGGTGTAAGGAATACAGTAAGTTCCATGCATCTGCCTCAGACCTAAGCAGCGAGAGGTGATTAAAACATTCCTAGACACTGACATTATCCACCTCAATGTGTTGGGAACGGATCTCGTCATACTCGACACTTCAGAAGCTGCGATGGAACTCCTAGAAAGACGATCTTCCATTTACTCTGGAAGGTATGCATATTGTTGAACTATTTTCAGTATTGGCCTCATTATCTCAACAGGGCAAGAATGCCGATGATTAATGAACTTATGGGTTGGGACTTTGATTTTGCTTTCCAAGATTATGGTATGTGATATGAGCTTTTGAATCATCAAAGCAATGAATTGAATGTCGTGGTGCTAAGGTGAAAGATGGTAAGCTCCAAAGCTCACTATGAAAATCTCCCCCACCTATTCCAATGCAGGCGCGCGCAACGTAAACTCATGCATCATTCATTCCATCCAACTGCTGCAAGGAATTTCCGTCCCCATTCCTTGAAGTCAGCACATACATTCCTCCGAAGGATGTTGACAAGGCCTGATGATACTCTTGAGAACCTTCGCTAGTACGTTGCCCTGACGTAATTGATACCATCCACCTCTCTGATTTTGATGATAGTATGGCTGGGGAAACTGTAATGTCAATTGCATATGGGCTTGACATTCTTCCTGAAAATGATCCTTATATTGAACTTTCTGAAAAAGGAGTATTTCCCTTAATGATTGCGGCTGTTCCGGGGGCATTCCTAGTCGATACAATGCCTATCCTCAAATACGTTCCTGAATGGTTCCCGGGTGCAGGTTTTAAGAAGAAGGCTCGGGAATGGAAGCGGCTCGCTCTAGAGATGGTTAACGAGCCGTATAATGTAGCGAAAAAGAATATGGTGAGTGTTTACCCGCTTCTCTTGATAAGTTTTCCGTGCTCAACCCTTGTAGGAATCAGGTCACTACAAACCCTCTTTCGTATCGGACTCTCTTTCAAAGGTAAAGGACGACAGTGATTCTGAATGGCAAGAACTCCTTATCAAATCGACGGCCGGGACAATGTATGCTGGTAAAGTTACAGCTGTTTTTAACTTCTTTTCGTTAGCTTACCTTGACCTTAGCCGCTTCTGACACCGTGAGTTTTGCATAACGAAGAGGTGACAGCACTCAATATCTCTTCAGACTGTAACGGCTGTGACAAACTGCATTCTTGGACTGCTTGCTCACCCAGAAGTACTAAAGAAAGCCCAAGTAGAGATAGACTCCGTGATACCATTTGGTGATCTCCCCACATTTGCCGAGGAATTCAACTTGCCGTACATTACTGCAATAGTAATGGAGACTCTCAGGTGGAGGGAGGTCGTGCCGTTTGGTAAGCGCCTTACAGACATATGACCATCGCCTTGCTGAATGCACACCTCAGCCGTACCTCATTTGCTGATTGAAGACGACGTATATAACGGGTATCGACTACCGAAGGGCTCTCTTATCATTCCCAACGCCTGGTGCGCGCTTTCAATGTGTATCTCGGTTTGCACTAACAAACATCTCTCAGGGCTATGCTCCACAATGAACAGGTCTACCCAGAGCCATTTGAATTCAAGCCTGACCGCTTTATGAAGGACGGTAAGATCAACAAAGACGTGCGAGATCCTGCACACGCAGTATGGGGCTTTGGCAGACGGTAAGTATCCTCGGTTGATTACGTGTCAGTGAATCATTCCTTAATCCATGAGTAGTATATGCCCCGGCCGCTACATGTCTTTCTCTGCCATCTGGATCTCAATTGCTTCGATCATTGCTGCTTTTGATATCACGAAAGCTGTCGATGAAAATGGCAATGTCATTGAACCCAACCAGGAGTTCATCCCAGGTCTTGTCTGGTTTGTATTATCCATTCCTTTTACTTGTTCAATGATACTTATACAAATTGATAGCATACCGAAACCATATAAATGTTCGATCAAGCCACGGTCGAAAAAACACCTTGAGACAATCATGGCAACAGAACATGAGGAAATTCAATATTAACATGGCATCTATTCGTACATTTACTTTGTAGTTACTTTTTTTGTGTTATGTGGCTATGCATTATTGGTACACGATCTGATCACGTTGTACAACTCCACTTGGGCTGTCCATGATGTCTTTCCCTCACTTTAATTGAGGAACTCGATAAATGTTCCATTGGCCGTGGCTCTAAGGCACCTGTGTCATCGGGTGGTAGGTCTATTATTCCACTCGAGCATGCGGGAACCGTCAGAACTGACAAACACCTGTTCAATCGGGACTGCTTGGTCGAAGAGTCGGAATGTTCTGCTCGACTAGTTGACTCCCATAGTATAGCGTCAATTGCTGGGTAGGTTGGATAAACACAGGGAATCAGAGATAAAAACGGGGTAGCACTTACACAGATCAGTCTTATTCACAAGATTCTTGCGCGCATGAGGTACAAGGAAAACACAACCTATATATACATGATTGGTTGATTCATTGTTATTCAGGCCACTAATATCGGTTACCATGTTCGTCAACACTGTGAGAAGATGCCCTCGTTATATTTCTGAGAAGACCCGACATGGCTGACGGAAGCGTTACTGGAATATTCTAAAGCCGTACAGTAAGTATTGGACTGAACGCAGAGTGCTGGATCATACATCTGGAAGGGAATCACACCAGTCATCGTCATGTGTGAGCGCTACCCTGGCCTTTGGTTCCTTTAAGAATCCCCGTCACGTACGCTTTATGTAGAAAGCAGACAAGAACTCACTTGTTGAAGGAGAAAATCGTTTATTAAATTGGATGGATGGTTCTAATTTTCATGCTCAGCCTATTCGACCTTTGGTAGTAATAGAGGGACAATTACCAGCTGATCGAGTGGAACAGTCGAGCCAACAACACTCGATAACCACGAAGTGCCGTTAGTGTAACTGTATCGAGTACTGCTCACAGAACTATCGGACGAAGGACAGCTTGAGTGATAATTCGTGGGCCCAGGACCGAACAAGCTTGAATCCGTATTTGACACCCCATTTGCCGCTGTGACAGACACGGACGTGACTAGCCTATTCCATACATCACTTTGCAGGGTAATTTTGAATCCACGGAGAAACGTGCACTGGTTCTGTGCGCCAACAACCGCAAGATCAGTTGAACTAGGACCAGCCCTTCCAATCGTTCCAGATGCCCTTTTCCAGTGATGTGACCTCCTCGAAGGCATATATCCATTGATCTGTTGTGGTGGGAGATCGCATGGAGTTACGAATTGAAGATAATCCCCAGGGCATGAAGGCCGGTCAAACGTTGCAATCGCCCAGCTTGTAGATTTGATGCATCCCGTGACGAGATAGAGCGATCCATTAGGTGCATCTCTGCCCCTACAAACATTCATATACCTGTACCAATCTTCGGCATGACGAGCAGCATAGTTACGGAAGCAGGCCTTGCTTTGTGTATCGGTTAGAACAGCACCATCTGGTAGTTCAAGGATTGCCCCTTTACTTGAGGTGCATTGATAAGTTGCAGGGCTGGTAACGAAGTATTCAGTCCAAGCAGCATCTCAAAAAAATGATGATACGAACAAATGCCCAATGCACGTGACATTTTGACTGAGGATATCCGTCTCAGGGCCAAACAATTCTTGTGTTGATACATCAAATCCGGTAAAAAACTCGAACTTCTCGGGAAGCACCGATGGGTTCATTGGATCATCTGCAGGCGAGCAGATATTGAACAAGAAATCGAATGCGCCATCTGGCGTTATCCTGCCAACGTCGCCAATGCTGATGCCGTTCATACGGTAGGCAATAGGAAGATTCCTATCCGGCTCAGGCATGTAGAGAGGGTATCCCAGCTTTTGATGAAGCATCAAACGAGAGTAGCACTCAGCTACTGAGATACCATTATCGGTTGCTGAGATAATGCATGTAGAGGTGTCCGTGTCTATCTGTGTATTCGGTTACTATGAGAAATGAATATAATCGCGCAGGTATATTACCGATCCAAATGGCTTCTTGCTTGCTCTGGGAACTGATGCTTTACGGCTGGAATTTGGAACCGGTTGGTGTCGTAAAATCTGCATAGGAATTTCGTTTGTGAGCATTACGAGGCAACTACCAGAAGCAAAGTAACTCACATGAGTTACTGACATTTCCTGGGATGGGGTCTTGGAAGAAAGAGATGCCTCGTCCGAATGTATATGAATTCCTATAGCCCAGATAGTTTTAACATGACCATGTGGCACCGTGACTGCATAGGACGCATATCGGAAAAACATACCAGAAGCCTCCATATTCTCTACATTTGGTGGCAAAACGTTCAATTCGTTCAGCGCCCTTCGTCGAATAGTTCTATTGGTGAGTCGTTTGCGCTTTGAACGTTCTACTGGTGCATTCTCTGCATCACTACGAGAAGTTGCCTGTCTTTTACCTTCATTGTTAATTTATGAGATTGTTGCTCGTTTGTGGTGAGCGAAGAGGAGACCATACCAGTCCCATTCAAGCTGTTTATCATATCACGGTCTTTCTTATTGCCATTCCCATCCTGCCCATGATATGGAAGAGAAGTATAACAGTCTGCTGGTCGACCACTGCAAATGTTGATCACCATACTATGCATATCACCTCCAATGCAGTCAAATTTCCCTTCATGAATGTTCATCGCAGAAGCGTTCGTGAACATAGAGTTGCCTAAAGCATCTTGGTTCTCGGAGCTCATATCCGTTCTTGAGATTTGTGATCAAGTTGCGGCTCGATAGATAGGTATTTAGGAGGGCAAGGAGAACAGCATTCTGTTCCTTTTTGAGGATGATATAGCATAGCCTCTGACTTCCCACCGTAAGTAAATCTATGAGTGGCAGTGAGCAAAAGGCGATATATTAGAGAAGATCTATGGTGGTATTCGTGAATATAGAGAAGTGATCTTCTGTGTTTGGCAAGCGGGCAAGCAAAAGAGTCAGGATGTAGAACATGATTTACCGTAGGTGCACTTCCGAGTCCGTCAATCGGGCCGAAGGCGATGCATGATAAAGTTCAAGCTCCGAATTACATGATTGTGTTGTATGTCCTTTAGCTTTCTTGTTGCTTCACGAAGGATGGGGCGAAGTGATCGTTCTCACACAAACCATGTTTCTATTTCTTGTATACTATACTGCATCTCGCTCGGTGAGAACTATCGAACCAGAAGGAAACTTAAAAGAGCAGACATCTTCGGTATGCGTATCATGTATGTAAGCGCGAATCTGCAGTGATAACACGAGTGTCTTTTTAAGCTTTCTTTCTGTGGCCTAAGTAACGTATATTGTGTCGTCGATGTCGTGACTGCCATCTGGACCTGGATCTCTTGTTGAGAAAGAGCCAGTGTTGATATTTGTAGCTGATGCAATACCTCCGATTTAGACGTTAAGTGATGAAGTGCGAGAGTTCGTAACTCCCGTCTCTTGTAAAACTGCTTGAGCCAAAACACATTGGGACGCCTGCTGCTTAAAGTCCGACAGGGCAGGTGGCTCTTGGGATTGGTTATTCCACTAATTAAATATAACAAACGCAATCCCATCCCATGTGCAAGTTCGCGAAGTTTCCTCTTGGAAACACCTGGCATCGAACATGGAAGCATACGACTCGGCTTCGTGTTCCCACCACTTGACGTGAGATAGTCAGATAAACTTCAACTCCAGTCAAAGATTTGGATCTGAAATTAGAGTCATTTGTCCTCGTCCAAGGGCCTATGATTGATGATTGATCGCCCCTACCTTACAGTGAGTAGCTGGTTGATGTGTGGACTTGAAAACTTCGAGTCTATATCCGGCACTAGTGACAGCCTCAATGTACGTTTCGCTGTGTATTTTGTCAGGAAGCTTCCGTCCTTCATTACTATATTATTAGCGTATCCAAGCGGACAACGTACCTGGGAGAACTGCAGCAAAACTCCTTGGCATGCTAGGCATCAGTATTGAAAAGCCCTGGTATCATACTACAATGTGCATATATCCGCTTAGGCAAGCGACGAGGACGAAGACACCCCAATTCTGAGCTTGGCAAGCAGGTACATGATACGGTAGATTTCCCAGAATACTGTAAGCGGTAAACGAGGAGCTTCTTGTGCCTGTGAAAAAGATGGTGTTGCAATTGAGAGGAGATTGTTGGATGGTGGTCACGCCTGATGAGGACGAATCATAGGTATGTGAAGCTTTGGTATCAAAATAGCAGGAATCGGATCAATCAGGGAAGAGACAGGAAGCATGTAGAGTACCACATTACCACTGCCAGCAGAGTTAGGCATTGAGCATTACCACAAGAAGTGGGATCTGATAGTGCGAAGGAATCGTCATCAACCAGATGGTCACAGTGAACTAATAAATAAGGAACCCTGGGTCTGAACCTATTCATTAATTGCTGTGTTATATTGGCGGCGAAAAAGGAATAGTAAAGGACTGTATATGGAGAGTATGGGGTGCAGCATCATTTGAGTAGAAATTGCTTGGCATGCTATTCGAAAAGCTTCTAGCGTCTGGATGAATTCACAGAAGCCTTGAGCGCCGGAGGGTTGAAGTGCCTGACCTAGGGGTTGTGCCTGCTAATCCTTTGCACTTTTGCAACATATCAACAAGTGTATAGCAGAAATCCTTGGCGTCGGTGGGCTTGAATGAACTGGATGTCGAGTGAAGAGGAGAGAAAAGGAAGTGACCGGAGTTAGATCGGGATGAGGGATGATTGGTGTGGGTGCGGGAGAGCCTCCGAAGCGGGTTGCCGCACGTCAATTTGGAAAAAAGAGAGGCTTGGTGGTCATGCCAAGAACCGTGATATCAGCTCCATTCCTGTCTAAAAGGACACCTTTCTCTCCTTCTTCTACCCCCAGGGCTCCTCCTGCGCTCTTCGTGCTGCCACAGTCCCTCTCTTTGCAAACCCCAGTTTCGATTGGCTTGTTGATCTGAAATTTCCAAATCTCACCATGTCCATTTCCGAAATTAGTCAACATCCAACCTCCGACTCAGGGACCGCAGAGATCGAGACGGAACTCAAGCACTCACCATCACACGCAACTCTTACTGGCATTATCCCGTCGAGGAAGAATAGTGAGAAGGATAAACTAGATGTCGAACGCGGCAATACTATGAAGGACATCATCGAACCCGATAAAGGCGTGAATGAACGGATGTCAATAAGGGACTACCTCATGACTGACGTCGATACCACACTCTGTACCGCCCCACTTGCTGCCTATTGCTTTATGACCGGCTTTATGTTCGTATTGTATCTGCGTATGCTCTATCGTACGCTCATCTTCTGTGTTCCACAGTGACGTCGTTTCCTTCTCCGCCATTTTCGTCTGGTGTGGTTTCCAAACTGGTAACTTTGCTCAGGTGGGTCTCACTTGCATCCTATTGTCCACCTTCATCTCATTTACAAATATGTAATCAGTTAGCCCTCGCATTAGCTAGGCTGTTCGAAGGACCTCGCCAATTCAGAGACAGCAGCTTCCACTTGGCGGATCAGCAGGCCTTGTGTTCACTCCTTTCCTTCATGGCGGGTTCTTTCTTCGGCCGCGCTGGTGACCGCATTGGTTCACATAAACGACTATGGCTCGTTCTTGGCACATTCATCCAGGCCATCCTCTTGATGATTTCAGCTATCTGTTTATGGAAGAGTGGAGAATTGAGCGTGGCAGATGAGCGGGATAACCCATCATGGCATAATGCACTGTCATTTGTTGCTGTTGGGTTCATGAGCGCCAGTTTAGGCGTACAAGGTATTCTTGGTAAAAGGCTAAATACCCAATTTGGGACAACGAGTGCGTACACATCGTCTTCTTTTGCACTTCTATTTGTTCTGATTGGATTGCTACAGTCGTTTTAACAACAATATGGGTGGAATTAACCACCGACCCTAATTTATTTAATATCAAGCGGGCTGTGAGGTCGCGAGACCATAGATTCCTCGGCGCCGTTGCATTATTCATAGGGGCATTTGTCGGACGTGCCATCCTTGGCAAGGCAGGGTCACCCACTGCATTAGGTGTGGGTGTAGCCATCCGAGTGCTTATTGCGCTTTCATGGTTATTTGTTCCTGCAAAGAAACCAGCAAGCCGATGATCCTCTGCTATCTTAGATTCCGCGATATCCTTTTATCTTGTTGTTCCACCACCCTCCAATCTTTTACAAGGCTGGTGGAACAATCGAATTCATAACCCTGACCAAAACAGCCCTATTGCCTCCCCCCTTCGACACCTGGCACAACTACATGCCTGTTTCATCCGTACTACTCTTTTCCACCAACATAAAGCAGAGGCCGCTGATATCTTAGACACACACCCGAACACTCATAGATTGTCGTTCATTATTGTTGATGCTGGGTCTTATATAGCTTTTACTTATTCGCTTTTTAGGGAAGTCGTCTTCAAACATTTGTTTGCACAACTACATACATTGCACATGCAATCACGTACTGTAGTAGAAATGAACAAAGCAACTGGCTCGACAAGCCTTCCAGAACAACGAAGCTGTCTTTTCTGTGTTAATAATACGAACAGCATGTATTACTGGAGTCTACTGCCTTTGCACCTCATTCCCGCGTACAGCGCCTATGTGTACCACTACTCCCAGAAACCTCGGACGCGGGTCGAGCCGCACCCTTCCGAGCCGGTGTCTTTTTCATGGCTCTGCCGGGCGCTTCGTTTCCCCCTTTCTTGGCTTTATTATTGATCTGTACATCCCTCTGATTGTTCAGTTGCTTCTTTTGCCGATTACTCTGGTTACTGCTTGGATGTGTGATGCATTTAGGGGCCAACGAGGGCTGATTTGCGCTGTTGTTTTTGTTCCCTGCCGACGCCGGTGGTGGAGGTGAAGCCGGATAAACCGGCGGCAGCGAGGCGAAGCTCGATTGTTGCTGTTGTTGGGGAGGAGCGCCGCCATCTGAGAAGACGCTCTTGACTCCACTCTGAATCTTCGTCCGTGCGGTCTTCAAAAAGTCGCGGTAGGAGAGCTGTTGAGCGCTCTCCGAGTCGTACGCACGAAGATGTTGTTGCTTGCGGGTCGCGATGCGGATACCACGGCCAATACTGTTCACACCATTGTCATGACGGGTTCCCTGCTCGCACACCGCCGTTCGCACCGGGCGCGTGAGAACCACGGTGGGAAAAGTGATTGTGCTCTATGTTACAGTTTGGCTGTGGGTGCCGCGGGTGGGTGAGATTGGGATGCCTGACGCGAAAAAGGTGTTTGACTTTCTCGAAGGCTTCAGAGAAGAAGCGTCGTTTTTGCAGATTTATTGCTGTATCCTCGTTCCGCGCTTCAAGACTGCGTTTAGAATGGGTCGAGGTATAGAGCGTGTCGAGGATATCTCGAGTGAATAGGCTGGGGATTGAGCTGTTGATAGTGATGACATGTAACCGTGGTAATAAAGAGAAAAGAATGGCACACGAACGTATATTTCGGTTCTGGCTGTCGAGCAACAAGGTTGAGGTCTTCATGGATGACACGCCCAGGGTTTATAGGAACGGCAGTGGAAACACTTGCAAAAGTCAAGAAGAAAGTCGTAGCGATAGTAGAAACACGCATGAATCAACACGCGAAAGGATCGTAAGTAGGGGCGTTATGGAGCTGGAAGGTGAGATGCAGGTCATTCATCAGAGTTATGCCAGTTAGATGGAGATGGAGGGAAATGGGGGGTTAGTTAAAGGGAAGGACTTACTGGCCAGCACTGGGAGCTCGAAGTTATTACATCTCGGTCCCTTTATGCCTCGCAAGAATAAAGTTAAAACAATCAGGAAAAAGAACAGGGGCGTCCAACACCGTTCGAGCATTACTTTCTACTGGCAGTATACCGTGACATTCTTCCTATGACGACAAACAGTAACACCAAACCAGTGCTCTAGAATGAGAAGTTTCAGTTTCAAAGCTAAAAGCAAAAAGGAACCGCACTTATACCCACGTGGTCCTTCCACCGCGCCTCCTTCATTACCGGAACTAGCAGCCTTAACGCATAGGTATGGAATTTAAAGGGCGTTCCAGCTTGAAACCAGTCCCAAGATATCTGTTACCTCCTTCGATGATTGGAGAATACATTTATACGAGTGAGCCAGAGCAGATAATTACCCATAAAGCGAGGTCTCCCTACCTCCCCTCCGGGCGTCCACATTTCTTTCGCGCCCCACCCACCGCACCTCTTTCTCTCGCGAACCACAGTGGATTCCGTCCTGACGCATCACACACTGGACAGTAGCGAAGCCCAACCCGCCCTCACGCAGCTCGCCCCAGCTGAGGTTAGGGCCTGAGTCGGAATCCCCCAATCCACACTCAAGGTCACAATAGCCCGACGTGCCAAGACCTACATTGTTCAGTTTCAACGAGATTATCCGAGAACCCCTTGGATAAAACATACAACTAGTTCCCTGCGGCCAGTCGTATTTATAATCCTTTGCACTGAATTTGATCAGCAACGCAACTACAACTGTCGTCCATTTCTATACCATTAAGACTTAATTTTTGACACTTAGAACATCTTCAGAACTCTGCCCCCGCCTCGTCCATAGCAGTGATGTGTGTCTATTTATGTTAGGTCATGTGCAGATATAACTAAGAAAAACAGTATCTACAAGGCTATCAGACAAGGAGAACTGAAGTCGGAGCAGATGTTTGTGGGGTGTAATGAGTATTATCACTACCCATGCACCACTGATCGAAAACCCTAGTTGCTCTACGAAGTGTCAGCTAATATCTTTAGTGTGATCAGTGAAGGACGCAATAGGTTAGAATAGGAAGGTGTACATGTATGGGGATTAGGTGTCGCCGTAGTCGTGAGTGGAGTGCAGACGCAAAGCAAGAATAGGTGTCGCATATCAAGAGTAGAGAAAGTAGAGCAGCGCGAAAGTGACAAAGGAAGGTGGAAAGCAAACAAAATACAAGGTCGCTGCTAAAATGAAGGGTTGTCGTATGAAGCAATTCCCAAATGTGTTAGATGGTTCGGGAGATGAAACAAAAAGAAAGAGAACAATATAGCAATGTTTGCTTGCCCAAGTTTATTGGCCCACTAGACTGTCCTAGTAACAGATGATCTCGTTTTAACTCGCCACGGGCAAACGCTGAAAAACTCACCAGCAAAAATATGAACCAAAACCTAAGTTACCACGAAAACTTAGTGCTTGACAATAGTTGATCGAGAATGTTCCTCCAGAGACGAAGATGGAGCTGAGGAACTGCCGTTTTTTCTGTCGTATGACTCCTGCTTGCCTTCAGGCTTAAAGTTCAGTTTCATCGGCTGTATCTTCCCGAACACATCCTCCGAACTATCGTCTGCATCTGCATCCTCGTCATCACTTTCTCCGAGGGAAAGCGATGGTGAGATCCTTACACGCCCCCCCTTTCCAGTTAGTACTGGCGCATCCCTAGGCTTCGGCAATTTTCCTCTTATACCAGTGGTCGGAACAGCTGGACGACCACGGGTTGGAGTGGTAGGCGAGTCGGGTGTTTCACCTTGGCGATGTTTACTCCCCTTGCTGGGCCCAGTGGGAAAAAGAAGACGTGGGGGACACCTCATGTCAGGTGTATAATCCGGGTGATCCGGGGGTAATTTGGATTGCGGAGGGGGCGATAAGGGCCTTCTTTTGGCATGGTTATACAACGGATTTGGATAGACACCTCTGACGCCACGACTACCGGAAGTCAATACAAAGCAACATCGATAAGAAGCAACACGTACAAAACGTATGTCACCGTGGGTCTCTCTTCAAGTGAAGCCGGAGTGCGGGGACTACTTTTCTTGTCATTTGGTTTTGCATTATCCTCCTTTTGGGTAGGAGAATCAAGGAACGGGTTGTTTGGAGAGTCACGAGCTAGCATATCAACAGTCCGTTGTCCATGTTGCCGCGCTTTTGTTTTGCGCTTTGGGGTTGCAGGAGGGGAGACACCAATACTGAGAGTGGCAGCTCCAGAGTCGCTTGTCTTGGCTGTCAAGGTAGGCTGAACGGCCTTCCGGTTAGATGGCGGAGGAGACACCGGAGCAACAACTACTGAGGTTGAGGTCGCCGTGGTGTCGTCTGCTTTCTTTTCCTGCGGCTTTTGGAGACGTCGATAGATCAAAGGAGCATCGCGGTGGTGGCTCGTCTCCGTTGCCTCGGGGTCAGAAGCAATGGTCTTCAACGATCCTATTTTACTCGACCCACGATAGCCAAACCCACTCCTAACAACAGCGTCTCCTCCCATCCAAAATGCGTCCTCGTCCTCAACAGATTCTGATGTCCGTCTCCTTTTATGGAGGTTCACGTTTTCCAAGCCTTCATCCTCGTCATCGCTAGCCCCCGAAGAACCGCCCGCGTCACTTTCACTGTTGCTATCAGTAGCAAAACCCTTTGATCGCCCGTGTCTTTTCCCTGGCCTGTGACGAGTCTTCGGAGGAGTGGGCAGGGAAGCCAACGACGCAGATCGTTTGAGGGGTCTTGGTGCGGGTGCAAGCTCTGGCACAGGTGGGATTGCCACGGGGGATGAGTCAAGCATCAGGTTAGAGTGGCGTCGAGCAGATATGTCTAGAGCTGATGCTCCAAATTCGTGAAAAAAGATGGATAAGATGTCGCTGGTGGTGTTGCAAAGAGCAGAAAGAGAAGGAAAAGATAAGGTCACGGTCTTGTTGAATGGTCAACGGTCAACCAACACAATTGGGCCACTCTTTACAACATGTACAAATAATGGTTACAATACACCATTGTGACTCTTTGTCACGACAACCGTAACACATCTTTCCACCAGCCTGAGCTTGAGGTACAGCCTGAGAAACTGCTTTTCAAGTTTGACATAAATAACCCAAACGCTACTACATAAAACAGATATTTGAGAAGCAAAATATTAAATAGGATATTGTGTGCGTCCAAATAAGCCTTGTCACAGATGTTCCCCGTAGACAGAGGAAGCAGTGTCTGGAAAAACGCTTGAATCCTAGTCGTCATCCGAGTCGCATGCATCACATCTCATATCGCGTCTCCCGGAGTTACAGGTTGTCCTTCGCAGGGAACAACCTATAGCACGTATCCCGCACCCTTAAACAGAATCCATTCTAGGCTTTAAAGATGTTCTGGAGCCTGATGAATTGAGAATCGTCGTGGATGCATGCAAAGTGCTTGGCGCCTCCCTCGTCTGCAGTGTGTCTGATGTGTAACTGCCAACGATGAACACTGAGTTATCTGCTAGTCGATTTTGCTGCATCCGAGCGCGTCCATTTAAGTTAGCCAGCAACACATTGGAATACCTAAAGATCACGATTTAGTATGGCCGGTACTACCCTAATATAACACCCAAAGTACTGACATCTTGCCCAGAAGTACGGCCCTAACATCAGTCCACCTTCTCTTAGCCCTTAAGTTTCGATAAGTTTGACTGATTTACTTACGGAACCAGGTGCAGGTGATTATCCTTGAATCGAATCCCAAGCGCTACCTCAACGCTGGCAACCACGACCGTTACGGCTCCAGTTTCAATGGTGTGTATGATCAGCTTCGTTATCAGCGTTTCTGTTTGCTTGAATGCGGAGTTACGACGGGCGTCCAAGAGCTATGAACGCCGTCAACAACTGTGTTGTATGAAAACATGAAGTAAAGGTCATTACGATGTAGATCATCGTGCCTGCGATAAGGATGTCGCATACTGCACTTCCAATCAACCATGTCTACCATCGAGTGGTAAATTGGCTCTCAAACATCGTAAAATCCAACCTACCCGTGCAATAGGGTTCAACTGAGCAACTTTGATGATGAAATCCTCCGTGCCAACATAGAGCTAAGCCCTGTTAGCATGAACCCGTTAACACAAATACAACCTTCTTCGTACCTTGATTCCAAGTACAATGACACAGAGAGATTGCATGAGCGATACCTGGTTTCCTCGATTAGCGGTTGTCCAGTCAAGTAACAAAAATCGCTTACCAATGTAATCAGGACACAAATGATGCGAATGATGGTGTGAGTGCCCTTCAGCTTCCAGATTCGCCTTTTCACAGGTCCTAATTAGATCGGGTCATAGGAGGAGTCAACGGGTCACCTACCACGCGAAAAAGTTCTGAACTGCACCAGATACTAATGATCATGCACATGAGCCAATTAGGTGGCATATAAAGCCTGCTGAACAACATACCTATTCCAGCGAGAATGGATATTGTACCAAACGTCCAGATGAATTTTGTATATACCGTTCCATCACCCCAGAAGTTCAGCAATGTCACCCATGCCCAGTGAGTCGCAAACGCCGTCTGTAGAATATCTAAGATGAAGATGCTGTAGACTGAATAGTGTCATCAGCTGACGATTTCGAACCACCGTTGCAACGTTGCATTTAACACCTACCTAGGAGCTTGAGCCACCAGTCCTCATTGGGAAAATTGATTGAAAATAAATCTATCGGATGTCATTTTCGATTAGAATGTTATTCTCTAGGGTCGAAGCAACAACGCAACTTACAAACTTGAAGGATCAAAGTTCCCAAAAGTCCCCAGTTGAACAGCGCCCCTATGAACTGCGATTTCTTTCAAGATCGGGCATTGAAATGACAACGAATGCACATACAATAGGTCCCGACCTATCATACAAGTTGTTATGATTAATCCTAGTGGAAAGTGGCTTGGATGAATACTTACAACAGTGGAAATGGGTTCCCCATAAGAAGAAAGTGATAGAATGAATGTGATGTACGCTTGTTGTATTAAAGAGAACACAAGGTTTGGAGAGGGAGACCCCTTTCTATAGCTCCGCTGAGGGTGTTTAATATTGGCAAGTGTCACCCAAGGTTCAACCTGGTTAGCCTTTTCGTGAGATCATACAGAACCGTGGAAAGTCCGAACCACTTATTAGCACCAAGTGCATTCATACGAGAGAGATATTTTCCAAATTTAGTGTTCAACTCCCTCACCTTAATATACACCATTGATACTCCAAGGTTTCTGCCACGAATAGATCAATCGTGTACCCGGTCGAAGCAAATCGGGTACAATTGTATATACTGAGGATGATTAGTGGCCGAAGTTGACTGGCAGTCATAGTCTTGTACCCAAGAACTGACATATTACCATGGTCACCTGTTAGACTTTTTTCTAGGTGTGTATCACCGGTCTCATGGACCCCGGCTTCCAATGGCGTACTTGAATATCCGCAGACTGTACCGAGGCGTCGTTTTACCATTACTAGATCCCAGGACTGGGTCACCGTCCATGAAGCTTTGCCAATAAAACGCCATTATTAATCATGAGGGGGCCAGGTTCATACATATCGGATTGAAGAAATATCTTCGGAATGGATATCTTAGTAGATCATGACAAGCAGCATCGCTGAGATGCCTACACATGGCGTTCAACGAGCTAAACGGCATGCTCCTCACAGTCCCACACCTTCCTTGTAGCAAGGGGTGACGATCAGATAGAAGATATGGGACAAGGGGTTCAAAATATCCATCTGACCAATGCGTTGGTGTGATTGATGAATGAAAGAAAGAAACGAACTTGACCAAAAATGGATATAATGAGCGGCTTCGCATTCACATGTAAAAGGCTAATAGGGTAGCGAGATCAACCGAGGTATGGTAGCGAATTGAGGAAACGACGTACAGTAAAATAAGAGATAACAGTTAGTATGTGTTGTTGATGGACAAGTTGACAGTCACTCACGAATTAACTTGTCAGATTAGAGATCTTGAAAGCTATGTTGACTAAAATTATGATTTCGAATCATACGGCGGCCTGTTAGAAATCAGTACGACTGCGATGTGCTCAAGTGTCAATTTAGAAGCGACCTTCTCGGACCTATACGGAAAACTCGTTCAATCAGCAATGTTACGAGATGTCGTTCATTAGAGGTGTGTTCTGGCTGTGGGCCTATGTGCAACAGGATGTTTATGTTGTATCAATTTGTCCACATGCAAACCAAGAAGTCATTATAAAGCGCCGAACCTCTTCGTAAAACACGTACATTCCTGATAAGGGTAGTTCTCAAAAGGACAACTTGAAGGAAAGAGATTAAAATATTGATTGTAAATTTTGATTATCATTTGCATCGGTAATCGCCGAAGAATCCTAAAATGTTCCGTCATGTTTACACCAAAGGCGGCCGTGCGACCTTCAAGCTAGTATTCAACACTCGACGTTCGACTTTTACAGTCATGTTGGGGCCTCTATTGTCTCGCTGTGTTACTGTGAATATATGCTATACGGAGGGTAGTGAGTGGGTTCAGGGTCTCTAAAGCGGCATTGAGAAAGATCTGTTCTAATTACAGTACACTAGCTTTTCGGTCAATCAGATATCGCCAAACCTTTCCAATCACCGAAGCTGACCGTATTGTAGTGCAGTCAAGGACAGGTGACCAACTCGTGTTCGACAGAATGAATCTCGGGAGTTAAGGGCGGAAGGAAACGCCCCGTTTCCGCAACACCGTGACATACTAGGCTATCTCAGGTGGCGCAATCGACACCAGCCTTGTAACAGTCCGAGTCGTTGATACTGGGGCCCTAGTACCAGGAGTTCTACCCAGGTCTTTTGCGTATGGTGCCCATGTGATGAGCGGAGTTCGCTCCCTGCTGTCAAATAACCATCATTGCGTCACGGATATCAGATCGCCGACGCATCTTTCGTTCTTTGTGAAAGAAACTCGTCCGGGAACTGAGTGCTGAGGCATGCGTCTTTTAGTTCAATGAGCCTCTTCTTCGATCTTTGCCAATGCTCAAGTTCAACTGGTTGAATCACCATTATTGGCTTTCTTTTCTTCTGTCAATAAGGGCACGAAAAGCGCCAAAAAATTGCCCGCGCGCGCAAAAGTTGATCCATATCACGATTGCCTGGTTAGCAACTCATTCCCACCACCCATACAACAGATGGATCTATGACTTGTGGGGTCTATCAAGATGACTGATGTACGGGATAAGGGATACTCGTTCGATGATGAAGTGATTCAAGGGATGGACAGCTACGGATGGGAGATACTTAGTCAAGCCAGAGACCTGATGGCTAATTTTCCATCATTGAATAGCCTTCGGATGTCTATCCTTCTGTACAATATTATACTGGTGGTGAATAAACTAGAAATTTTTGAAACAAGTGAGAAAAGATCCTTCTCGTTGTTCAAATCAAAAAGCACGTATCCTTGTTCTCTTCGTGACTTTATGGTTCTCTTACTTCATTATCCTTAGGACACGCGTCAACCTTGAATAGTCTGATGCTCTGCGGACATACAAAGCTGCTGTGGTTAATTTAATACATTGACAGCCAAGTGCAGTATTAGCAGAGTCTCCAGACAAGTTTTTTTCATTGGCGGTCGTATGAGGTTATAACTGGTTTGGTGGCGGCAGACCGGCTTCAACAGATGTAGCGGAATTTTGGGTATTACGAGATAAGTTACAATCGTTGACAGCACCTTTTGCGCATTTGAAATGTACGGAATGGTTTAGGAAGATCACAGAGTATGTGCGTGAATTCAGTGGGAAGTATAACGTACGTTCGCTGCTATTAGATCGATCCTGTAGCAGATTCTGTTTCTGGCGGCAATTATCAATTGTACGTGCCAGTCTAGGGCGTCGCATCAGCAGCTGTATATAGCAGCAATAGTGGTATTCATGTTCCTCCACCTTGCGGTATCAACGTAGGCCTCACAGTCACTGCAGCTGTTAGAGGTACAGTATATCGGAAGCAGATCCAGTTGATACCAGTCGTGGGATCTAGGATAAGCGGGGCACGATCGCGCAAAAAGCAGGGAACAATGTAACTGTCAGCTTCAGCACTATTGGCGGGAATCATCAGGACCAGATGGATTTAAATGTGGAATCAAATATCAAATTTCAAAAGGCTGTGTGTCCATCTTGCTGTAGAGTGGGATAGAAAAACATCTTGGTGTTCAAGTGCTGCGATTGTCAGAATTGGTATAGCACAGGTTGGAGGAACCACAGAGTTCATACTATTTGCGGTCAGCAGTAACTACCTCTTAGTGTTAGCAGCAATCTAATGAATAGTAATCTCAGTGATAAGAAGCACTGAATAGTATTTTGTTGATCTACCTAATGAATAGTACTATCAATAGAATTAGATTGGATGTACGTAACAAGTATAAAAATAAAGACTTACATCTCAGTGATAAGAAGCACTGAGATGCGATAAGAAAATTTCAGGAGTGAAAGATGAAGAAAGGTATAACTCGCACCAGAGGATGGAATACAGCGTCGTGGTTAGGACTTGTGCTACCAATACTGTATAACTACTGAATATAGAAAGTGTGACATCACATGTCACAAAAGTGCGAACTCTAACACTACTATTGTACTTACAACAAAAGAATGCGTAACAAAGAAACATAAATATGGACTTAGCCGTGTGAGCTCGCACTCCAACACTTAGTACCTATAGAGTTTACATTAGTAACGCCGTGTCATCCAATCAGTGATTCTGACTTCAACTCGAAGTCCACCTGGCCGTTACAGTCACCGGTACTCAGGCTACTGCAATTCAGGTGAGGCTGAAATGACTCGGAGAGTTGTATCACAGTTGGTCTTGTTTGGATAGCTGACAAGATAGCCTGGAATAGAAATAGGAACAAACAACCTATTTCCAACAGGAACCGACTCGGCTATTCACTGGTAAGTCGTCTTCGGCACTGGTGCGATGAACCTGGGAGATAGTCGGGTCAGGGGGCATCTCGACACATGGCTTCAAATCCTCTCGCTTTGGTACTCAGACTCAATAATCTGAATACAAATTTATGTATGTCACGTTCAGTCTGAATCTATTAGTACTTGAAGATATTCCGAGTCACATCCATACTACACACTAGGTGGCACAACCTGGGTAAGATTTATCCCGATTCCTACTTGTGTCGACAGTTGGCATTTTCACAACCCATCGAGTCTGCAATAACACAACGATAACTGAGTATCGGAGCGAACCATGAATATTCGTGATTAGGCAAGTTATAGTGTAAGACCAAATCATCATCCAAGCTCACACTGCCCATATTCGGCCATCCATTCAGATCCACGCAGGCTTCACAGTCGTTGCAGCCATCCCGAGTGTATAAGAAGCATACATAACCAACGTCAGAGTCCGAGGACCACAGGTTGGATATGTACGGCTCGGCGAGGGCCTTGAATGGGTGGATGAGCAATCAAATCCATTTCTGGAGAATTGTACCTACATAATAGCTACCAGGTGTCAACGGGTAACTGTGAATGCAAGTTCCTGAAAAGTCGGTCCCAGTACAGAAAAGATGCCTGCGCTAGACTGACGAGAGGGTTATCTCAACTTAAGCAGAGTAGGTTTATCATTTCTAACCTGTAGCTCTGACTCTACATGCGTAGCAGTGACAGCGCGGGCGAAAATGATGGCAAAGATAGCTGGGACTTTCATGGTTCGCAACGTAGGTCTGATGATTCGGGGCATAGGTGTTTTCTTGGAGATGGGATACCCAACTTTAAATACCGTTCCTGCATGCTGTCCGTGATGTTTGTCAGTCAACAGACCACGCAATTTCATGACCGGGGCTCAGCTGTCATTTTCTGAGGATTATCAAAATCGTAATATGTGCCACGGAATTTCACTTATTTAGACGACACTACTACTTCTGATACTCACCCTTTGTGATTGGAATCTACAATAATTCTCTGGAGTTTGAACCCAGTCATATTTCAGCGTAAGTGATGATCAACTTAGGAATTGGATAGGAGATTCTGATTACAATTACTACTTATGGCGACAATTGGCATTTGCACAACCCAATGGGTCGGCGACAACACAAGTGTAGCTCTATATTGCAGCGGACTGTGAATCTCCAGAGTCAGCCAAAACCACAAGTAAGAGAAAACCACGTAATACTGACACTACCCATATTCGGCCATCCGCTTGAATCGATGCACGCTTCACAATCGTTGCAGATTTCGGAAGTGTACAAGAAGCATATATAACCAGCGTCAGAATGAGACGATCACAGGTTGGATATGTATGGTTCTGTGGTAGCCTTGTATAGCCGTCTCAGACAATGTCAGTGCAATTACAAAATGACACTCACGTAGCAAGTACCAGTCACCGGAGATTGATGGGTGCAAGTTCCCGAGAAGCCCGTCCCAGTACAAAGGGTGAGGCCAACGGTAGCCTGATTTGACGGTTATCGTGTTGTATCAACCTCAATAATATCAAGTTTAACCTGTAATTCCGATTCAGCAGACGTAGCACCTGCCACCGAAGAGAAGAGAATAAACGCAGCGGAAGTTGCGAGTTTCATATATACGACATGTAAAGGGCTTTGACTTGGGGTACTTATTCATCCCCATGGTAAATCCTTCTTATATTTCTCAAGGAAGATTTGTTCGGTTGTCTGCCCACATGGTATTGGAACTGGATTATGACACTTAAGATGCTTGTCAGTCAAAGGCCCCTACAGATTCACCAAAGATTTCCGGCTGCATTCAGGGCCCATCAAAATAGTAATGTGCCGATGAATGCGTTGAGCTCAGAGATGCAGATTGCATGTGATCTCCTTATGTTATCTCACCATTCTATGATAGGAATGTCAAGGAACCTTTTGGAGCTTGAGCGCCGCTATTGTCACTTGCTATCTCAATGAAATTCTTTGTAGTTGTGCTGGGGCATGAGCAAGAGCAATGCAGGTGACATGGTTAGGACTGCGGTACAACATATGAACAAAGGACCTTGAGACATGTGCTCGACCTTTCAGGTCATAAGGAATTATATCTTTGAAGATAAGTTATCCTGTTTCTGACTTCGTAACACTTGCAATAGATTCCCCCAATCGTCAATCATATCATATTCTCATTCGAACTTTGACATTGAATTTACTCAAAACAATACTCAAAATACGAGTCACTCTCCACTTCTATGCGCCTATCTGTGACGGCAATTAGAATTCGAACATCCCGATGAGTCTGCAACGACACAACGATAGCTGTGTATCGCAGCGAACT
The DNA here is from genome assembly GCA_002554575.1 of Amanita thiersii Skay4041. NCBI lineage: Eukaryota > Fungi > Basidiomycota > Agaricomycetes > Agaricales > Amanitaceae > Amanita > Amanita thiersii. The sequence goes on along the minus strand of KZ302082.1, from coordinate 34,982 downwards.
AGAAACAGTTATATCAGCCAGGTTATCAGGCAAGTCCATTTTGCTGAATACTGACGCTACCCATATTAGACCATCCGTTCACATCCACGCAAGCCTCACAGTCACTGCAGCTACCGGACGTGTAGAGGAAGCAAACATGTTCAAAATCGGAGTCAGATGACCACAGATTGGAGATATAGGGTTCGGCATTTGCCTTTGAACAGATTCATCAGCATGAATGGAATTCCGGAAGAAATAGAAGACAAGTTTTCTCTAACATAACAGGTCCCAGATGTGAGCGGGAAATTATAAGTGCAAGTACCCTGGAAATCGGGCCCGGTGCAGAAAATGAGACCTGCATCCGAGTCACGAGAAGGGAGCCTGTTGGGATGAGTGACAGCTCTAGTCTCCTGCAACTCGGATTCGACAGGCGTCGCCTGAGTGCCAGTGATACTGGCTATGCAAAAGAGGATAACAAGAGAAAAGGAAGACGAGAATTTCATGGGTTCGCTTGTGGTTATGGCACAAAACCTGGCCTCAAGGCTTCCAAACCCCCCTTATATACGTGTACAGAAATCCTCGGCGCATGCCATGAATAACTGGGGTCGGACAGAAGTCCGAATGTTATTGAGATTTCTGTCAGTCAACAGACCATGCAGAAGGCATAAATCTCAAGGGTTAATAATGTTTGTCAAGAAGATCAAGATTCCTTACATTACTAGCTGTGATGAGTGTCATAAATGAATACCCTGGAGGGGTTGCTTCCAGTGTTTGGTGGAGTGAGAACCAAGTGACGTGCCTGGACTTAGGCGCTTTCATTGTTCTCGGTTTGGAAAGCCGCAGAAACCGGGATTCTGGCAGAAGACACAGGTACTAGCCATATGTCCATGGGATTCCTTTGACAGACACCCAGCCATCGGACTTGATTTACAGTACTCGAATCATTGAGTATCCATAGCCTATCGGATATAATGGGAATTAAAGAATAGTCTAGTGAGTTCTACACCTACCCTGGGATAGGCATCGGCGGAACACATCTCTTCAGTGTACATTATTGGCGGTGCTGAGTGAATGCGAACTTGGAAGGTATGAATGTATTAGTCGTAGGAGAGCTTGAAAAATAAAGAAATGCTAACACAATAGGAGGACAATTTACACATTGGAGCAGATTCAATATTGTTGCTCCATTTACCTTGCACACAACTATAAAAGGACCTCGTCTTCTACTTTACAATTATTTACGACGGCAGTTAGTATTCTTACACCCTGCTGAATCTGCCACAAGACAACGATAACTGCGTACGGCAGCAAACTAGAACGAACAAATACCATTAGTCAGGTCACGAAGTAAATGGAACAAATGAATGCTGACGCGACCCATGTCTGTCCATCCATTCACATCCACACAAGCCTCACAATCAGTACAGCTCCCAGACGTGAAGAGTAAGCAGATATGTTCAGAATCCGTGTCGGACGACATCAAGTTGGAGATGTATGGCTCGTAATTGGTCTTTTGGAGTGATCAGTATGTTGAAGAATGAGACAAATTTTGTGCTCGCACATAACAGGAAGGAGTTCGCACTTTTTTTTTGCTGTGGGCTCACTGTTATTGTTGTGGACCTTGACTAGAACAGCCGCAGATACCGAGTTCTGGATTTGCAAGCTATGGGGACTCCTTTAACAAATACATACACACTAAATCTGATAGAAATAATACCGACGACGGAGAGCTTGGCGAACACACTTCCTTCCTCCCTTTTTCCTCCTGTGTTATTGGGCTTGACACCCACACGTGCAAGTATCATCAAGCCAGTTTATCCATAAACAGGAAAATTCATAAACGTTTCATCAGCAGAGGCAGCCCCTTGTTTGCCACAATCGCCTAATAAGGCTAGGTATGTGAACTTGTCATCAATCATAAATGAATGTAAAGACATCATACGGTTCGGCTCTGTTTCGCAGGGTTTCATTTACCATGTGGACATGCCAGCCAAGGCGGCTTGGGCGAAGTCGCCGAACACGTTGATCAGAATTTTTTTCGGCGCGAAATAGATACTCATCAGTATATCAGATACGTTACCAAGTGCGGAAGGCGATTGTCAACGGCATGCAAGAATTGCCATGCTACAGTCTCCCAGGTGGGCACAAAATTAATTTCATAGTGGTTGGACGTGAGAAAAAATGAGATTTGTCCCACGCGCAGTGAGATCACGGGATAGCCAGCACACTGGCAGAGAAAAAAACAATATACTAGTGATGTTGGCATGTTGTCGTTAGATAAAAAACAATACCTACAACAAATATCATGAGCGCGTATAAACACAAAAAAATGTTTACTGTAGATAACAGTAATACAATGGTGCTAAAAGAGGAATCCCGTAAATCATTACCTGGATGAATAGGAATCTCGGTACTTTCCCTAGGATTCACCACCTTCCAAAGGGCAACGCACTCATTGCATCCTGAAGCCTCTCCATCCCAGCCTGGAATCTCCCCATTCCTTGCTCAAATGCATCCTGATGGAACCCTCCTCCCCTTCCCCCACTCTCACCCCACCCATTCCATCCGCCCCAACCACTCCAACCACCCCATCCATTCCACACCCCATTATTAACCGACACCCCATACACCCCACCGACATTTTCCCGACGGACTGTAGTGCGACTCTCTCCAGAGTAGAAACTAACATCGGGTCCCCGCTCTTCACCCATAAACTCAATCTCAATGCTCCCATTCGTAGAGCTCACCTCTACTTCGTCCACTTCAATGTACCCCACATTCACATTTTGTCGCTGCTGCTGCTGCGGGTAGGAAGCCCTTCGTGGCCACTTATTGTGTATTACCCCTGTCGTCGTTGTTGCTTGGCGAAACGACCCTCTACCTGCCATCGGTGGCGGCGACTGTGACATTGGCACCTCAACGCCATTAACAAACATCCTGCCGTTTCCACGGTTTCTAAATCCCCCCACCCGCACATGTGTATCCGCGTCCGTCAGCCCATCTCCTACAATAAAAGCCGCATCGCCATCAATCCGCGTGAATGTCGAGTTGTTGATGCGCACATTCGTCGCGTTACGGAAAAATCCACCAAGTGGTGCCGCCCCGTTCCCGTTCGCGGCTGCAGCGGGATTGTTGGTTACGTGGTGACGAGTTCCCGGGGTTGCTCCTCCAATTATCGAGGTTGCACCTGAATGGTAGGCATTTCCCGCAGAGTTGTTCACATGCACAACGGAATAGTTGCCACTTTGATCCCACTCTTCGATAGTTGTCCGTCCCGTCATTGGGTACGTCCTTCTCCGCACCTGACGCCCATCCTCGTACGTAGTAATGCTGTCAATCGGCGGCTCATTATCACTGAAGGTAGATCTTGGCCCTGGACCACCTGACATTGGAGGGACATTGACCCCAGGGAGGTCCGATACACTTTCTGGATATACATACGGCATTTCAGTTCTATTCTCTCCCATGGAAATACCACTGTCGTTACCAACTTCTCCGGGCTTATGCACGAAGCCCTGGAAAGTATGGTTACGCTCAGTGGTGGAATGCATTCTTTGTCTAACGCCTGGTGAGACCATGATGTTGCCATTTACGGTTCTAGCTTTGAGTTGCCCCGAGAACGAACGGGGAAGGTGCACCCTAATCCTCCCATTGGTCGTAGTCCCAACAAAGTGGGTGTAAGGTTTAGTGCCACTAGGACCATCTGCCGGAGGTTCATGCTACGTTATACAACAAACAACAAAAAAAGAGAAGGGCCAAATAACCCAAGAAAAGCTTACTCTAGCTGTGCCACAAAGCAAGAGTAATTTGCTTACCCATCTTACAGTAACGCCGCCCGAGACCGACCTGCACTCGACTCTTGCCCTCCTCTTCGCTCTGTCCGCATCATCCGGCACGCGCGCCAGGGCAAAGTCGACGTCAATCCGTCCGTTTGTGGTTGATAAATCGAGATTCTTGGCTGCAACAGACGAAGAGGGGAGACACGTGTTAATAAGGAATTTGCCTGTGATAGAGTCGTTTAGCCGATCGATCGAGGTGCCATTGGAGCCTGATTTAGGTGTTGGCGAGGGAGAGGCAGGTGAGATTGGTGGGTTAGGAGTGGTAGCTGCGCGACGAGGCGTGGCACGGGGCTGCTGAGGCTGGCGTGCTGGCCCTCGCGGCGGGGCTCTCCATTCACTCCCATGATTGGAGGTGGTGTCAGATTCTGTCGAGGTGTAGGTTGTGTTGGGGTCCAGGTCAGTGTAAGCGGGAGGAGGGTCACTGTAAGGGTTGTAGTCGTGGTCGTTGTGGAACTGTTGCATGAGAAGTAAGTTTGAAAGAAGTTCGAGAAGAGTGAAAAGCTCTTTGTGTCCGGCAACATTTTTGTACTACAAGTGAAGAACTCAAAAGTACAAAGCGGAAGACAAAGCGAACTTGCGGGAACGAGCTTGAGGTTGAGCGACTTACGTATGGAGCTGCATCATGATGCCAGGAATTACGTTGCATGCTACGGAAATTTGAGGCTGCACCGGGAGGGTTGTTGTTGTATCGGGTTGCACCGTGGCTTGGGCGGCGGGGTTGAGGATTGTCTCCTGGTCTTCCCTTTTGTGAAGGCTTTTTGGGCGGTGCTGCACTTGGCGGAGGAGTCGCCAGTTCACTTTCAGAGTGGTCCGATTCGGAATCAGAAAGGAGGATCATTGTTCGTGTGGGTAATAATGGTGGTAGTGGTGGTGGTCACAGAACAAGCGGAGCGAGGTTCAATGGCGGTTTGAATATTATTGATATATATGCTGTTTAGTTATGGCTAAATGCCCTTATCCTCGTGGTGTGGGTGAGGTGAGGCCGTTGTACTATCACTTTGAACGGAGAACGGATCCAATATGTCACTAAATGAATTCAAGTAACGGCGATGTGGTTTTTGACGATGATTAGCATGCAAAATGTATGCAGCGTGGCCTTTTATACTGTAGGATGCATCATCACATATTCGTTATATGACACGGAATCATAGAACTCATAACTTACACGAGAAAACGCCATTGGAGAGCAAATGCCCCACCGTGGGTCCCATGGAGTACAGATCCAATGTGATGAAGCAAGGGAGTAAGCGCTTATATAGGGAACTGAATAATGCTGTATCAAACCCGTGACTATCTATCCGACTACAGCAATTAGGGATAAATGAGATGATGCGCAGCTAGTCATGAGTTGCTTGAAGGATAGGAGGGGTCACTATTTTCCCACACGTATATTCACATCATGAATCCTGGATGTCGCGCTGAAAAACTCGGAAGAGCGATACGACACAGGACACCCAGACAACTATGTTCAGCTTGCATCGTTACTAGTCGACCCCGTTTTTCTTTGCCGGCATCTACCTTATCTGGTGTTGGTGACGTGTCGGATCCCTCCGAACTAAGGACAACGCAACGGCGAATTCTGAAGATTAAGCATGGGGTGCGGGGAGGACAGAACTTGAGGGAAAGGTATTGGAGGTTAGAGCGGAGTCTGAAGGGAAAGATGATACTAGAGGAGCGGCTGGAGAGTGTAAGGGAGAGGAGCGAGGATGGGAGAGGGGACGGGGCGAAAGGACAGAAGGGAAGGTCGGACGCAGTGGTGGTGTTCCGGGGATTGGAGGTGCCAAGGGAACCCCAGCCTCCTGGGTCAGATGGTAAATGAATTAAACTCCTACCCTCGCAAGAACCTGAGTGCTCATCTGTTCAGACTGCTGTATGTCCGGATGTGCGGTGTGTGTGTACGACCTGTACGAGGAAGCGAGAGAAAAATACAACGACGCCATAAATGGTATTAAAAAGAAGCTAGAGGAAATGGGAGTACCCAAGACGAGCTGGCCTAGGGAGGTTCTTGGGGAGAGGGAAGGTAAAAAGAGTCAGAAGAATGTGGTAATGGACGCGTTTGAAGCACTAGAAAGGCAATTAGAAGAGAAAAGGAATAGTATGTGTGACGATAATTCCAGAAAATGATACATCGATAGCTCACGCAATGAATTTAGATGATAGATTACTAGGTAAAGAGAGGGTACTGCGGACGTTAGAATTGGTAGAAGCGTTATCGTGGATTGTATTTAGTCGACGCTAACGTACTTTGACTTTCTCACACTTGCTTGAACACCTGCACCCACAACCTTGTGCAGCACTTCAAGCACTCTATTCTTCCAAGTAGACCGTAATCCATCTCACATTACACCCGTAATCATGTCAAGTCGCACTTCTGGCACAGTGGGGCAGCCAGTCAGTGCCCTCACCAATTCGTTCATTCTGAACTGGGAGCAGAATGCCGTGCACCACTATCACGGTAAGGCACATCCCCAGCGTCTCCACATTGATGCTCTAACGCAACGTTGGCTGATTCGATCTGCCACGATCTATAACATGATGTAGTGGGTGAGTGCTAATACTTGGGCTACTCAGGGCCTCATCATCCCGATCTACGCGCTGATCCTCCATTTTAACGCGTCGTCCCTAACCACCACTTCGTCCCGTCGCCTCCCTCGTCCATTTCGATACGCGCCATCGTTTCCCTCCTTCCCCCCAATCTTCCCGACCTACCCCAATTCCCATGTCCCAGAGATCAAGGCAAATTTTACGGGGAAACCAAACAAACGAAATCCAACCGGTGAGCCCAAACTCGGTTCCAACAAGATGACCGAGCTCGTCATGCGGCTTCAAAACGAAATCGAGCCCAGCACCTTCAGTCCCGTTGGAGGTGGGTCGGCTTTTTCCTTTCCACATTTGGACGTTTTTTGGATGCTATGTCTCGTACCCAGCATACGATGGAAGAGCGAATTTGTTTTCAACGAGGCAATACGCCTTCACGTCCAAGCGGGTATGAACTTACAACTTCCATGTGGAATCATCATTGTCTAATTCCGTAGTTCGATGTACCTTGGGATCCTCCCCGTGGTGGAGATCGAAAGGCGACACAAAAGACAGCCACTGTCATGATGACATGGGTAAAGGGTATAGATCGCAAGTGAGTAATGTAACTATGGTGATTTTCTACCAATACCCAGATTTATGTTAGTATTGTCATGAAACTTCTACGTGGCGACCGAGACTCAGTTAGCCAAGGAAGCGATGCTATGATGACATTAACCATGCTCAACATTTTCGTTCAGGCGGCCCCCCGAATGTAAGTTTCATCTTCACCAGTTAATTGGACTGACTCACCCGTGACGACGGAAAGGCAAGCAAACTCTTTGTACAATACAAAGAGTTTCTTTCTTTCCGGGGTCAGATGTGAGTCAATTCCCCCTTTCCCATAATTATACCTTGGTAATGTTGGCTCTCAGCATCACGGGCCATAAATGTTGGTCCCTTCGAGATCTGCAGGGGGTATTATCAGTGAGTCATCTGTCTCTTGGCCATGTACTTAGTGATCTTATCCAGATGACGAGAAAGAACCGTCCGTCCTACATTCAACAAACTTATAGTCAATATTGATTTAACCGTCGGCGTTGTGTAAGTATTTAATGTTATTATTTCATCGTACCCGTTCTCCTGATATCCATAACTTTCAGCATTCCCGCACGGCCGCTTAGAGATATTTTCCTAAGTTACATACAAGAACGTGATCTACGGCAGCTCTCAGGCCTCCGCCCCGACCACCGACACTTCCGCAATCTAAAGCTTTTCGCAAAAGGGATAAAATTCAACATCGAGCTTCCAGGTCACCAGCGACACCCGAGCCACGGGCGGAAAGCAAAAGAGATAAAAGAATTAGTACTTGATGTCGGAGATATCACTTTCATGAAGGATGACGAGGAGATTTCCGTTGCGGTACGTAACTTATGTTGCCTGATTATATTATTTGCGTATGGTTTAATCACTGTGTATGGTTTGATTCGCAACAGACACACTTCTCGCGTATGTACAATGTCAAGCTGCGGCCCGGGACACTGGGGGTCAAGACAAAACGTGGGGACGTGTTTCCAATCGACGTTTGTGTGGCGGTACCGCAGTTATACAAGGTAATTTTCGTTGCCTTCCTGTCCTGTCTTCCTGCTGAATCGATTGCCATGTTCTCTTGTATTCACTGACTTGTAGGGCCGCAATTCGCCTTCCGTCATTCAAGAGGCAATGAAAGCGATGCCGCAGACGCCCAGGCAGCGGCTCGACGAAATCAAGGAGTCGTGGCAACACTTGCAATATAGCGATTCTACTTTTATGCGCTATGCAGGCCTCTCAGTGGATACATCCCCGATGTTAGTGAAAGGTAGGATGTTACCTGCGCCGAACATGAAATTTGATGGTCCCCAAGGGATTCCACATAAGGTAAGTGCGTGCAGGATGATTAATGAGTTGCTGACTGAGTATCATCCTCAATGCTTGTTTTGCATGTTCACCTCTCTGTTCTTGTATAATTGGCGTGGTTATGACGGGTTGTACGTGGTACGGCATATAGCAACCGGGCGTGTGGGACGTTATGGGAAAACGATTCTCTGACCCAGCCACGATCCAGAGCTGGACAGTTGTGTGTTTCGCTCAAGTTCATCAGTCTATCATCGAGGGTTTTGTGCAGGGACTATCGCAAGAAATGCAGAAGCACGGTAAGCACATTTGTCATCAGTGTATTGTCTATTAGTGGAAGCTGACTTTGCGTGTTGATGTGTTACAGGCATGCGTAAGTATCATTGTTGTCTATGGCTTGGGCCTCGGAGCTCATAAACTTTCTTTAGGCATTTCCAAGCCCCATAAGATCGCAATGCGGAATGGACAGGGCGATGTAATCAGGGTGCGTGTCCCGGCTGTGACTCGGCATTGGTATTAAACTGTATCATTCGATAAATAGGCACTCCAAGAAGAAGGAATGGAGGCACAGGCGAGCTTAATGCTCGTGATACTACCTGAAAGCGCAGAGGAAATACGGATAATGGTGAAACGATTCGGTGACGTCGTCCAAGGTGTCCCGACGCAGTGCGTGGTGGGTGTCGCGTTTCGCCACTTTCGCTCGTGCCATTTATATTTGAGTGCTTACTATACTTACTATTGTTTGCTATCCCGCTTTCACTGTGCAGAAGTGGACCCAGAAGCGGGAGACAGAGACAAAGCAAGGGAGGGGAAATCAGTATCATAACAATTTAATTCTCAAGTTAGTCCCTTTTTTCCTTTCTCCAATTCAAGGTTGAACGTTGAACGTTGGATAGAATTAACACGCGCATGGGCGGCACCAATTTTCGGCCGAGTAAACAACTTTTCCAGGATATCCCGACCATGGTGATTGGTGCTGACGTCAGTCATCCCTCGCCTGGATCGAGTCTTCCGTCCATCTCTGCACTCGTTGGGTCATACGATCCCTCTTATTCACGCTATATTGCCATTACGCGCGTTCAAGATCCACGAACGGAGATGATCGCTGACTTGGCGGAAATGTTCGATGTGAGTCCTCAGTTGAAAAATCTATGGGTTCGCCTCTTGGTTTACTATTGTGCACTATCATGGGGGTATATAGTACCTTCTAGAACGCTTCTATTCACGGCTTAGGGTTGTTCCCCAGCGTATTTTGTTTTATCGTGATGGTGTTTCAGAAGGGGAATTCAAGACCGTTTTGGATGTCGAGCACGCTGCGATGAAAGGTACAGCTTTATTTCTGTTTTCAGTTGTGCAGGCGGGATTGTTGATCTGGGGGGTAAAACCTAGGTGTGTTCGCCAAGAAATATGGAGCAGAAGAGAAGTGGCCGGAGCTGAGCCTAATTATCGTGGGCAAAAAGCACCACACGAGGTTCTTCCCGCGCGATAGGAACAGTGAGGACAACAGAGGAAACGGGAACCTTCGTCCTGGGTTTGTCGTCGATCAGGGTGAGTTGAGAAGAATCGATCAGTGCCTATGGTATAGTGCTTGATGTATTGTGTAGATATTGTCCACCCCGTTTATAGCGACTTCTATCTCCAATCGCAGGCAGGACTGAAAGGAAGTACGTCCGAGATCGTCTTTGTTCGTTTGTGACCATATTCCTTATATATTTATAGCGAGTCGACCGACACACTACACTGTGCTTCTAATGCCGAAGGGAATCAATCTTGACATGTGAGTAACATTCATGTTTCAATACTTGGATTGCTGAGACGAACATTTGCTGGTAGCTTGCAAGAATTCACGTCAGTATATACTACATGAAAGGACTAGCGATCTGCATCTCATCCTCGGTCTAGGTTTTATCTCTGTCATTGCTACCTTCGCTCAACGCGTTCTGTCAAACTACCCGCTCCTGTGTATTGTGCGTCCCCTTCTTGATACATTATTGTACATGTTGCTGACGATTGGTTTCCCTTATAGATGCTGATGTTCGTATAATCCAGTTTTATCGTTTTTCCCGCATGTTTCTGGTCAAACTGATTATCCCCTAGCTTGTATCTGGCCGTAGCAAGTTCCATTTCAACCAAGACACTGCATCTGTTACCAGTGGCGGATCATCATTCGACATCGATTTTTGGAAGAGGATATATTCCCCACTGAATTCACGCATGGTGTACTCGATGTATTGGGTGTAGAGCGTCCGCGTCGCAGTGTGTTGTATTTCTAGCCAGGCGAGCGCATTTCTTGTTATCTTGCTCAAAAGAGAAAAAACAGTGTAATTGTTGCTGTAGTTCAATGCTGTACGTGCTATTGTCTTGTTTGAGTCTACTACTAGTAGTGTTTGCGTAGCAATTTGTAGCTTGTTTGACTGAGTGTTGGTTTGTTTGGTGGATGGCAATGAGAAATGTTTATCAACTGTGACTCGGACACTGGCACTGGCACCATCTCCCAACATGATGATTTTTACCTTGATTTCAGGGTCATTTGTTCTCGCGCCACCACGTCAAATGTTCGTGGTTTCCTCAGTCATGGTTGTCAAGTCCACTATCACGTTTCACGGCAAGTCTTCCTGAAGATAAAAAGAAAATTACACACACAGGATTCAGTGGCTCGTCGGTCTGGGAGACTTATCTTCAAAGTCCCAGCCTGGTTGCTGCTCAAGTCTTCAAGCACTGGATGCGGCTCTATAAGATACCGCTGGCTTTATACACTTCTCGTGGTCGGGTTTTTATACTTATTGCCATATCTACTGTTCCATGTTTTTCAATTATTGATACAAGTCTCTTTAAAGGTTATGTTCTTGTGGTTGCCTCATGTCCCGCATATCCTGTCAACGTTAACCTTAAAATGCTGCCTGTCCCTGGTACCATGTTGATGGGAGAGGCTTGTCGCCTTTACTGTGGTGATCTCTTCACAAGGCACAGTTAAAAAAAGAGTCGTTATGTGCCCATCTTTAATATTGCCTCATTCTATTCGTGGATTGCTGCTGGAAGTCGCCAGCCGTAAATTAAAGTTCTAATATCCAATAATTAGTATCTCATGCCAGTGGTGCACCTGCAAAACTCATATCCACAGAACGCAATACACTTGATATCGTTTTACCATCCCGAATCCAAGCTCTTTCAGGCAAGTCCCATACGTTGTCAAGGAATTTCAATAAGTAGGGTTTTCATATGTTTTCCGACTTTGAACTTTGACGGATATTCTAACTGAGGACAATTACTGCGCATAACACACAAAGTTCAAGTACACATGAGTCACACGCCGAAACGGGTCGCCTCTGCAACACCTCACACAGGTGTGATATTCATCGCAATTTTACACCAACGCCAGCTTTACAAACATAGCTGAAACTCGTCAATTGTGGACTCTGTATGCCCCCTTTGACTGATAAGAATCTGCGGCACTCCGTTTTCCTTTTGTTCGGCTAGACTAACGTGTTTGAAAATATCCGTGAAGAGAGGTATTAAAGCCGCAAGGAAAGCTACATTCGTTTTCTGTAACTTGCGCCCGCAAGCAGTGAACAAGACATGAAACTCTCATCTCTCATATCCCTCATCCTCTTCGCATGCATTGCGACTATCACTAAGGCCACCCCTCTTAAACCTGAACTACACGTGGCCAGAGATGGCACCCCCGATGGCGACAACCACGCCAGCAGGCACGCTTCTCGGGAGGCGAATATCAATCTTCCTGATGACCATCACATCCCCCGCATCGTTTCCCGCGAGGCGCATTCCGACCTTTCTGATGATAGCCATGCCCCAAGGGGTCGTCATGCCCCAAGGGATCGTCATGTCCCGAGGGATCGTCATGCTCCAAGCGTACCCATTGAGAGGGACAACCAGCTTAGCAGGCGCTCTCCGGGGGAGGGAGACATTGGTTGGCCGAGGGACAGTCACGCCAGCAAGCGCTCTGAGAATGGAGAAGACAATTGGTTCCCGAGGGATAATCATGCTAGTAGACGTTCCGAGAATGGGGAAGAAATTTGATTCCCGAGGGATAGCCACGCATGAGAAAGGTGTTTGATTTCTGAGAGACAATTCTGAAGAAATTCGGCTTTATATATCAATGTACAGGAGACCATGTATCATGTTTGAGTATTATCGCCATTTATCATTCCACTTCGATCATTTTGCTTCACTTCTGACGGAGACATTTTTCTAATGATTCTCTATTGTTCATTTTTCCTCTTGCTTGCAGGTGTATAAGCTGTTCTCGGCCCCAGTAGCCCGTAGAGTCGTATCTTCTGACAAACTCTTCGTTTAGCTTTTTTTTCTGTTTGTACATGATGAGATGATGATGGTAGGTATGCCTGACACTGCACACCCACATGACCATATTGCTCTCTGTGCCTTGGCTTGTCCTCACATGCTTGATCCAACCCACAGTCAAAGGTCAAGATGTCAATCGTCATAATTCATCATTTAACTACACATAGTGCACTATTCAATGCGACCAAAACAGCGAACAGATTGGGTGTGGCAGCAAATTTGTAGGTGACAAACAACGTATCAATCAAGCCAAGGAAATTCCAGTAGAATTCAATTTCCTTACAACGATTATTAGCAACCCACCAGCGCTACCAAGCAAACTACATAAGGTAACGCGCGAAAAGAGGTCTATAGGGAACTCTACAGGTGTGCTTATGTTGGTTATTTCTGTTGTGGGTATGGCCGGTGTCTGTTGCTTTTTGTTGAGTACTATTATCCCACAAATCAGTGCAATCAATGCACTCCATGCTAAGCTGACAGCCGGAACAGCAAAGACAGTGGAAAACGCCCACGAGAAGCGAGCATTCAAATCGCCTCGACCTATGTTTTGATCGACCTTCTCAAGTAGGAACATTTGTTACTTAGCGTGTTTATTGCCTCATATATGTTAAATACTCACTGGGTTATCTCCAACTCCATCAAAGAATGCGATGAAAATGGAAGAGAAAACGAGCGCGATGAGGGAGAGAATCAAGGAGTGATAGGACATTGAGAGCTCAAGGTAGCCAATCCATACTGCTGTAGTGTTGGCTTTCAAGAGGATTGCCAAAATGGCGCTGAGAAAAGGTTGAATCAGTGGAATGCAGGATAAGTCCGCTAAGTTTACATACCCTAGGCTAATCGTTGATAACTTTTGTATAACCTTCCAGCTGCTTACATGGGATCTGAGGTCGAAGCAGATATGCACGCTGTGAGTTGTGTCAGTGCGTGCAAACAATCGCTGGGAGGAGTTCGGGCCATCAGCATTGGTAGCGGCTTCTACATCACATGACGTAATGTAAGTTGCGTAAAACTTTTGGAAACCCAAGAGGAGCCCATAAACAACGACATTGAGCATACATTGCAAAAGGTTACGAGTGAGGAGAAAGAAAGAATCTATTGCGAGTGGGATGAGTTCCATTGAGGGGAGGAAAGGAGTGAGGATGTGATAATGGTTGCATAGAATGGCTGGCGTTATATAGATCAAAGTCTGCAACGACCTCCGGGCTGTCGGGGCGTGTCAATTATAGCTGTGCTCTTATTGGCTGCTATTTAAATAAGCGGTGCCGAATTGGTTGTTCAAGTGGCTGTGCAATTCCACGAACCTGGTTGGCTGCCGGTTTGCCAAACTTAAATTTAGGATTCTTAATCCAAGCCTATAATTATTAAATATTAAATAATTCTATGTCCTTTCCTCATGACCCGTCGAATCACCACATCATTTTTCCTCCAGTTCCACTCGCCCTCTCGTGCTTCCTATTTTCTCCTTGACAGCCTTAATTTCACTGTATCGGAATCTTGTAGTTATTTGACAGTCCTGCATAACTCAAGTTGCAGCAAGTATCGCTGTTATGAAAGCTTTGGAAGCATCCCACTGTCATGGATCTTGTTCTCAAAATAGATCTGCCTGAGGTCACGCCATGCCTTCATAAACAACATAAAGCAACAACCCTAAAAATAAAAGTAACCATAGAGCATCAAACACAGTACATTTGAGAGTAATTCAATAATTCGTAAACAACGATCAAACCAAGCTAGTACAACTCAACCTCTTCACGACGAAAATCAGTAACCCACAGGTTGTACTAAGCAACCCACATAGGCTAATGCGCGAAAAGAGATCTACGGGGTACAAGTCTACAATCGCCTTGGGGGTGATTAGTTCTGCTGTAGGGACGGTCGGTTGTTGTTGCTTCTTATTCAGTGTTATTAGACCACAAAGCAACACTATCAACGCACTCCATGTCAAGCTGACGGCAGGGAGAGCAAAAATGGTGGATAAGGTCCACGAAAGGCGTGAATCAGTATGGTTTGGATCTGCATTCTTCTCACACGAAGCAGTTCTTCTGTTCAGTATAAATATGAGATATGAATTCGTTGAAGACATACTTTATTATCAATGATGTCATCGAAGAATGCTATGAAGATGGAGGAGAATGCAAGCGCGACAAGAGAAAGGACCAAGGAATGGTATATCATTGAGAGCTCGAAAGTGCCGATCCATACTCCCTCATTGTTGGCCTTCAACAGGACGGCCAACAGCGCCCTGGATGAAAGGATCGAGGAGAAGCAGTATGAGTATGTATGTATCATATACTAGTACTAATCACCTGAATTCCACTCACCCAAATGCAACCGTTGATAGCTTTTGTATGGCTTTCCAGCTGCAGATATAGGCCCTCTGGTCGAAGGTAATGTAAATGTTTTGGGTTGTGTTCCTTATATGTAACGGCTGCTGTGTTTCGCAAGCACTGACTTCCTCATCACATGGTGATAGAACTTGAGCTTGGTAATATTTTGGGAAGCCAAAAAGGATCCCATAAATAACGAAGGCAAAAGCATATTCAAGGATCTTTTTGATGTAGCGGAGATACATGATGAAGAGTCCAATTGCATCCATCTGAGAGAAGGGGGGACAAACGGGTGTCGAATGGTATCAACTTTGATTGATAGATTTTTGCCTTTATATACCCAGATTGGCGAGGAGTATAAAGCATACTACGGAAGAATGGAAAACAGGATGTAAAAAAGGGTAGAAAGGATGGCAAACGGGATCACGCCGAACTTAAAAGTACGAAAGGGGCGTTTCATTATGGAACTTGATGAACTTCACCAACAAATGGGACAACAGTCGACTTAGCATTTATTGATAAACCTTCGCTTGGCGTGCCCGCGCCGAATCTCCCCAGGAGCTGACAAACATTTGACAATATATTTGGAAGGCAAAATAAATAGTGAAAGTTTATGCAACAGCTGTATCCCTCGCCTCTTTCACCCTGCTAAAGTAGAAAAGGGCCAGCATGACGCTCATTCCGGATCTTAGATTTATCATCAGATCATGCGCATACCATGTTGGGCAGACTTGCTGCACATGTTGGACAATAATGCAAAACCTTGATTATAACATAAGATGGACCAAGGTAGAGATTTGGTTGGGCTATGTCCTCGTGTTTTATTATTGGTGCTACGGGATGGAAGTTGAGAGACGTAGATGGTGGCTGTGGGATCGTGAATCCTTGGAGCGACATGACTTGTTCAGGTATAAGCGTTTGCAAATTTGTCAGCCAGGTCCTTCGTTTCTCCCAGTTTCTCCCATCTGATACGTTGGGGCGGACTTTGTGTATCTGTCCGCACTCTGGCTTAATGCTGATGCCACACGATCACAAACAAATACGAGCTTTCATCCAGTGGTGGCGCTATCTATGGGAAGGATCTTAAGGAGATGATAAGCCCTGTGGATCTTAGAACAAGGTTGGGCGCTAGGCGGCGGGCGGGAAGGTCAAGAGAGAGGGTATCACCAGTGATTGCCTCGATCTACGGATTATAAGGCGTAAGTGCTGTCCCAACGTAATCATATCCTAGCAAGATTCTCAAATGAAGTTTAAAAAAAGTGCAAACAAAACATGAGTGCAGTGAAGGATATATTCAAGGATACATTTGAATGCTTGACTACGGAATGTTTGGAAGAGTAGTGACTGCCATGGTATAAAATGCGATTCAGCTTTCGCTTGTGTGGAGGACGACTTATTACCGACACTGAAAAGGTGCAGAAATTCCGGACTACCATTCCTAACGCCGGTATCAAGAAGGAAGATAGAAAATAGGTTGTAAAAGATTTCGGGGTCATCGTCAGAGTTTATAAAATACACCTCCCACTCGTAAAATATTCAACTGAAACATGACGATTATATCACGTACTAGATTAATCCCTCCTTTCCCTGATCCATTTTGCCATACGAAAATCTTCCAGACACTGACAGAGCGAGTCTAAGCATGGGCTCAACACAATCGAACTTGCGACTTCGAGCTCCAGGAGAGAACGGTCAATAATGGTGGCATTAAGAATGATGTTGGCCTTATCGATAATGCGCTTTAGATCCCTTTCAGATAGAAGCCACTCGCGGGGCAACATGGCATAGAAGCCCGTAGCATATTCGTCAGCGCGCCATTTTTCTAGCCGACCTTTTAAAGCTTCGCGTTCAAGCCCAGATAATCGGAACGTTGAATCGCTAGAAGCTGCAGGTGTGGTAGTAGCAGTGGAAGGATATGGTATGTCTCTGGCCATACAGTGCTGATGAAAAGATAAAAATCATTATGTGATGGTCACTTTGTGTTGCGGAGCTTCAAGTTTTTTGTTCTTCCACAAGCAAAGCTCAAATATTTATAAATAACTAGTAACCAAACCTTCACCTAAATCTCCAAGTCGTACAGTATTGCAGCATCAACGAACGATTCAACATGACATGGATTGGCCATATCAAGCTATGGGCTTATCATCTTCTATCCACACCAACCGAGTTCCACAACATTCGATATTTCAAGTTTGGTATCCCACTGGCACTGGCTATCAAGTGCTCGCCACCTTCGGCTGGCTCCGAAGTTGACGCCTTAAGATTCCTTAACAACTGCGGCCTTCGTTTGCCTGTACCTCGATTTGTGGATACCTTTGTTATAGATGGCAAGACCTACACTATAATGTCGAGGCTCCCCGGTGACTTGCTAAGGGAAAAGCATGTATCAATGTCAAGCGAGGAACTAAACACTGTCATCGATGACTTATTTGGAGTTCTCCATAGCCTGTGGATGCTTCGTCAACCAGAATGAGACCTTGGAAAGGTCATGTTAAGTGCCGGTGGTCGTGGCATGCCAAGCCTGGTCACTTTTGCTGGAATGCTGGAAGGCCCATTCAACGACGTCCTAGACTGCTATGTCTTTCTAGCTGCTCACCTAGTTTTTTCAAGAGTGGAGCTCACGGAACAATATTCCAAGACTTGCGAAAGCCTCAGTGCTGACGAAATCGTCTATTTTCATGCGGACCTTCGGAGCCATAATATACTTGTGAAGGATGACCGATTGAGTGGGATCATTGATTAAGAGAGTTCTGGTTGGCTACCACTTCATTGGCAGTTGCATATTCTTCGTTGTCTCTGTAAGAGTACAAGGGCCCGCTCTGGCAGATAATTAACAGTCGTAAAACGACCCCCCAAATCAAAAGCAGCATATGAAGCATCCATAGAATCAATGCGCTAGCCTCTTTAATCTAACGGCGATCATTGGTCCATCCTTAGTGTTAGCGCTTTGGCAGAGCCTTCACCTGTGACAACACTGGTCCATATCTGTCATGGACGTTTACTTGAACCAATAGCTACTGACATGCCTCAGAGGATGTATCAGATGCAAGAAACACCATCCCCCCTTTGTGTGTGCACCACTTCCACATTAGAGTTATTTCTTTCCTGAACTCTCCTTAATATTGTTTCAATCCGGCTGATATCCTAATTTAAACTTGGTGCAAAGACTTAATAAGAGAGTAGACAAAGGTGTCCAAATGCGGGGTTCGATTGCCATGTGCCCAGAAAGTAAAAATCCGGAAAATAAAAATGTTGTAACAAACTGACGGATATTTTTGCGAGTTGGCTATGCTCAGTGAATCGAAAAACGGACCAGCCTGAGGATGCCATTACTGAGTGGCATACCTTTTCCCATCTACCGTGACCCATTCAATTTGGGTGCACCCTGCCTTCTTGAGCTCCACTATCAGCTCCAGAGCCCGCTTTTCCACCCTTCCAACTCCATTTCCATTATCTCTTTCCCCATGCTCAGGCCTAACTATCCCACCCATATCTTCCACATCAAAGACGAACTCATGCTCTCCGCTGGGTGTCAATGCGCCACCCCATGATAATCCCTCGAACATACTCCCCTCCCTGGGTAAGTGCACACACCGTCCTCCCCTCCTCGTTCTCTCCCACTCTTCCACCCCACTAATTTCCGCAGTTAACCGCAGAGATACGACCCGGGGAAACAGTGTCCGCACCCACATTACCAACACAGCAAGGTCATCCTTCACGATATCGTGCCAGGTAACCGCAACATGCGACACGTGCACCCCCCATGACCATGACTTGTTCCTCTTTCCAATTGATAAACCACAACCACGCCGATGGCCAATCCTAGACAACCCTTCATCAATGATCCACGGCGCTCCATCACCAGCACCATCAGAGCCATCTCCGTACTGTGACCCAACAACATAAAACATCGATTCGCGCACCGTTCCGTCATACAGGCCCAACCCGCCTCTTCCCTTCTCGCTACTCATTCCTTTCCCACCGCCTTCCCATCTCCGGATCTCATCCATCCGATCCTTAATGTCAGCTCGCATATTCAAGCGATAAGTGAGATATGCCAGCTTAAGGTCCAATGCCAACTCCACTTCACCGCCTTCACTTCCAATCTCGATAACCCTCTTCACGATTTTCTTCATCTCCACACTACTCCTTTTATACCCAAACGCCGCGGTCCAACATGTCCTCGGATATACCCACACCTTCTCCAACTTTTCAAACCTTCCCTTGACACTCCTACCACCAAGGAGTACAAGCACATAATCACTTGGTGCTTCCAGGCACCTCAGTTTGTTCAAAGGAGGCACGAGAAGCCTCAATGACTTCTTGTGAAAGTATCGTCTCGCCAGGAGATCTACTCTGAGCGTTTCGATCGCAGGTAGGTGGTGCAAGATAGAAAGGAGCAGAGGAAGTGTAAGGGTTTCGCAAGACTGGATGGAGAGCGAACGGAGGGCGAGTGGGTTAGTGAGTGAGGAGACCAAGAGCACGAGCGCGTCTGCGAAAAGACGAGGGAGGAGGCTCAGTCGGGATAAGGTGAGGGAGGTGAGTGCTGGGGAGTGGCTGAATAGGTGGGCGGTGTGTCCGAGTGTAGGCGGTAAAAGCAGGATAGGTGATTGGATCAAGAATGATTTCAACCCTGTCATCTGCTTGCATTCCCCGTCCGCTCGTCCTCTTAGGAAACAATCCAGTGACAGCGGCGAATGTAGAAGCTGCCGCATCCCCCGGGCCCAATCCATGCTCAATCCCACCCTCGCCCAATCCCTGATAGCCACAACCGGCGCAGCCAAAACGCCCACTTTCCCCATTTCCTCCAACACGGGAAACACCTCCCTTATCCAAAAACTGTGGTTCAGCACTCGCACCTCTCTACAGCCCTTCTCCCGGACCACAAGCTCTAGAATCTTGCTCAGCATCACAGCCCACCGCTCTCCCACTCCTCCAACCCCTTCCCCATCGCGTTTCTCTTTCCTACCTCTGACCCTCCTCGTGGGATCCGTCCCGCGCCCATCCACATCCCTCGCATAGCTATCACTCTCAAACCGTATCGTCAGCACGCGGACGTACGTCAATCTTTTGACGAGCACCAACACGCGGGTAAGCTGAACAAGGATCGGGTACGGATCCCACTTGCGTTGCATGAAAGAGAGGGAGAGGGAGGCGAGGGTGGTGATGGTGAAGTCGATTTGGAGACCGGAGAGGGCGTCCCGCTCGTGCAAGCCGACATTGAGGCTCGTCATGTACCGGTCGCAGTTGAGTGTGAGATGGAGGTGTGGGTAGTGCTGATGGTATTTGTGGTGGCGATGAGAATCGGCATCAGTATCGAGCTTGTATTTATCATCACAATCTAGCGAATAGGTCGAAGACGAAGGTGATAAAGACGCAGTCGACAAGTCGGGGGTATGATACCACTGATACGACTGATAACCGCATTCTTGACTCTGCGCTTTGACTGCTTTGATGAAGAGCGGGATAGTTACGGCATTGAGAAGGCGCGATGTGCAAGCGAGATTGTAGAGGTCCGTCGGCTGTTCGAACTGGAGGAAGATGTCGTGGAGCAGGGCGGGGGGCAGGTCGGTTAGTCGTGCGAGGGTTGCAGTTGTGGTGGCAGTGGTGGTGGTGGTGGTAGTGGGTGAGGGTGGAGGTAGGGCTATGGAGCTGTGAGTAGTAAGGGCTGGGGTGGTGTGGGGAGGGATAGGGGTGTGGGAGCATGAGAAGACGAAGGGGAAGGTAGATGGCATAACGATTATTTATATCCCGTTATTTATACCCCTTGTCGTAATTTCAGGAGTGCCCGTTTACAGGAGACGCGATGCAAGGGGGTTGAAGCGAATAAAGCGAGAGGAAGGGAGGTGGGGTGGAGGAGAAAGAAGATGCAATGAGAAGGGAGGGAGGACTGGGCTATTTGAAAGGTCCTTATATCGCAATGGGGAAACGGGGCAATGTTATGATGAAGTGATGAGCAGATGCTTGAATTTGGGTGGAGGTTCATGGTGGTGGTGTTTTGCCTGTCACAGGGCAAGTTTCAATCAGCAAAATAAGGTAAGGTGAGGGGAAGAGGCGGAATTGCTGTTGTGACAGTACTAGCTTCTGATCGTTGACACTGGTAAGGGGCACTGGGACGGTGAGATGGCTGAAGATGGGGATCATCTGAACTGGAATTTCTTGTAGGCTGGGTTCACCTTGATGTCCAGATCCCTGCCAATG
Source organism: Amanita thiersii Skay4041 (assembly GCA_002554575.1). Lineage (NCBI taxonomy): Eukaryota > Fungi > Basidiomycota > Agaricomycetes > Agaricales > Amanitaceae > Amanita > Amanita thiersii. The sequence goes on along the minus strand of KZ302082.1, from coordinate 13,903 downwards.
ATACAGTATGTACTACCGTAGTACCCAGTTGATCTGGGAGATGCGCAATCCACTGGAGGCCGTCCTCGTGGGGTGCTTTGGTACAGCACACCCTGATTGTTTGCAATTTTACATTCCTCATCGTCCCACCATGACACATAATATACTCATGATCGTACCCATGCAGGTTCACAGTGCGAAGTTTGCTATACCGTAACTGGCTGATCAATCCGCACGTTTGTGTCGTTTAAATATAGAAGAACGACAAACCTGATCATGTGCACCCAGCCAGGACTGGGATGACTTTGGGATAATCTAAATTGCAGTCGCCTAATTGGCTTGATGGGCCACAATCAGTGGAATAATGTAGGAGAAACAAGCGTAAATGGAGATATGTTTCATACTCGGACATAAAAACAGGAATAATACTATAATTCTTCTCACAAAAGAGTATCACATGCCAGTTCCTCTTTGAACCGAGAAATCGCCGAGTCAAGAAAGTCAATTTTGAGTCCTCGTATCATACATTGATACATACATGAAATACACGTACATATCCGCATACTAAACTCCATTTTCCCACTCCGCAGCGAGCTAGCATTAGGTCTTCAATCATACGTCAAATATCCTCCATTCACAGAAAACTACGTCCCCCAACTCATCAACAATCCAAATCACATTGTTATACAAAAACAAACACTCACTGTTTGACCTATCCTCAATCACAATCAACAAAAAAAAACGACTTCTTCCAGATGCGAATGAAATGAGGAAGGAAAGACCCACCAGTGATATAGTCCGACCTCTTATCCAGCAAGAACGACACCACGTTCGCTATATCTTCTGGCTGCCCTTCGCGTCCCATTGGAACTTCGGTCTCGAGTGCCTGTAGTACACAGAAATTGCATCGTATAGCACATTGTGGATACCGAATCAAAAACTCAAAAAGAAAGGACACGCACCTTCTTCAACACAGCTTCGTACCCGCTACCCATATCATCCACTACATTGTTCACCCAAATTCAATGGCAAATTCTTTCAGAGAAGGGAAAAATGGGAACTAACAGAGCTTCGTCCTAGTGATGCCTTTACAATACACCTTAGCATGAAAAGAACAGGGTTTTTTTGGCACATCCAAACTCACCAGGCGCATACGCATTCACTGTGATACCATACTTCCCCAGTTCCTTTGCTACCACCCAAGAAAATGACCCAATCAATAACCCTCCGTTCCCCTCCTCCCTAACCACGAAAGAGCACAACCAGACACTCACCAACACTCTGCGTCAAACCCCTCACCGCAAACTTGGCCGCACAATAATGTGCCACGTTCGGCCCTCCCTGCTTCCCCCACACTGAGGATGCGCCCACCAGTCGGCCTCCGCGCTTTTGCTTGACCATCTGCGTAGCAGCGTGCTTGTAGCAGAGAAAGACACCGCGCGCATTTACAGAGAGCATGCGGTCCCACTGGTCGGGAGTCACTAAGTTGGGTGCTGAGCGGGGAAGGGAGAGAAAGGGGGGAGAGCAGGGGGCGTACTGTCGACTATGGAGGACATGTGAACAATGCCTGCGTTAGCAACCATCTTTGAAACCTGGTCAACTTCCCCTCTCCTCTTTCAGCCTCTCAAAAACGACGTACCGCATCGACCGCACCTAGCTCCTTAACCGTCTCGCCCACCAAATTACGCATATCCGAGTCAGAGGAAACGTCCCCCGGTACGATGATAGCTTTTGCTTTTACTCCAGTCCCAGCGGCAGCCCCATTGTTGATTTGAGCAGCAACATTGCTCAGGCCGTCGTGCGAGCTTTGGAGGTCGTTGAGGGCGATGTGGAAACCGTCGTTGGCGAGGCGGACGGCGATTGCACGGCCGATGCCAGATGCAGCGCCAGTGACTATGGCTATTCGGCGGAGGGGGAGGGAAGATGCCATGGTTGGAGTTTGGTTGGTTGGTTGGTTAGAGAGAAGAGAAGGAGGAGAGGGGGAGCGAAGGAAAGGGGGTAAAGAGGTTGGTGAGGTATGACGGGCGTGCGTACGGGTATGCAGAATTAAACATGGAAGAGAAGAGAAGGAAGTTGAAGATTCGCTGCGTTGGAGATTCGAATGCAGGTACAATACCGGTGATTAATGGCGAGCATTATTAATTGGAGCGATGGAGCGGGGAGCAGCTGATGGGTGGAGTGGATGGGAATTTCAGAGGATTGTTTGGGAGGGAGGAAGATGCCATAATACTACACTGAACGCATACAAGAAATACACATACATATTCGCAGACCAAATTACATTTCCCCACCCTGCAACTAGCATTGGATCTTCAATCATACGCCAAATACCCTCCATTCACAGAAAGCTGCGTCCATAACTCATCAATAATCCATATCACGTCACTAAACAAACAAAAACTCACAGTTTGACCTATCCCCAAGCACGACCAACAAAGGACGACTCTTCTTTCAGAAATGAATGCAACGAGGAAGGAAACACTCACCAGTGATGTAGTCCGACCTCTTATCCAACAAGAACGACACTACGTTTGCTATATCTTCCGGTTGCCCTTCGCGGCCCATTGCAACTTCGGTCTCGATTGCCTGTAGTATACAGAAATGAAATCATATAGCGCATTGTAGATACCAGATCAGAATTCGAAAAAATAAAAAGGAGAACACATACCCGCTCCAACACAGTTCCGTATCCGCTACCCAAATCATCCACTACATTGTTCACCCAAACTCAAAAACAAATCCTTCCAGAAAAAGGGAAAAATGAGAACTAACAGAGTTTCGTCCTAGTAATACCTTTGCAATACACCTTAGCACGAAAAGTAACAGGCTCTCTAACGCATGTAAACTTACCAGGCGCATACGCATTGGCTGTGATCCCATACTTTCCCAGTTCTTTTGCTACCACCCAAGAAAGCAACCCAATCAATGACTCTCCCTGTGGCCCAACAATCCCCCCCCCCCCTTCCTCAACCATGGAAAAACAAAAACGAGACACTCACCGACACTCTGCGTCAAACCCCTCACTGCGAATTTGGCTGCACAATAATGCGCCACGTTCGGTGCTCCTTGCTTTCCCCACGCCGAGGAGGCGCCTACCAGCCTGCCCCCGCGCCCCTGCTTGATCATCTGCGTAGCGGCGTGCTTATAGCAAAGGAAGACACCGCGCGCATGTACGGAGAGCATGCGGTCCCATTGGTCGGGTGTCACTTATAAGTTGGGTATTGAGTGAGGAAGGGGGAGAAGGGAGGACGGGACAAGAGCGTACTATCGATTATGGGAGAGACGTGGACGATGCCCGCGTTGGCAACCATCTTACAAAACTCGGTCAACTACCCTCTCTCCTCTTCCAATTTCTCTCAACGACGTACCGCATCGACTGCACCCAGCTCTTTAACCGTCTCGCTTACCAGATTACGCATATCCGAGTCAGAAGAGACGTCCCCCGGTACGATGATAGCTTTTGCTTTTTCCCCACCCCCAGCGGCAGCCTCACTGTTGATTTGGGAGGCGACTTTGCTTAGGCCATCGTGGGAGCTTTGGAGGTCGTTGAGGGCGATGTGGAAGCCGTCGTTAGCGAGGCGGACGGCGATGGCGCGGCCGATGCCGGATGCGGCGCCGGTGACTATGGCTATTCGGCGGAGGGGAAGGGAAGAAGCCATGATTGGAGTTTAGTCGGTTGGGTGGGTGGACAGAAGAGACCAAGGGGGAGCGAAGGCAGGGGGGGGGGGAGGTTAAAAGGTAATGGTGTGGGACGGGCGTGCGTACGTGTATGCAGAATTTGGGAAGGAGCATAGAAGAGAAGAGAAGGAAGTTGGAGATTCGTTGCGTTGTAAGTTCGAAGGCAGGTACAGCACCAGTGATTGGTGGCGAGTTGTTAGGGTAATTGGCAGGGATTGTCAACTTGAGTGAGGAATGACTGATGGCTGGTGTGGACGGGAGATTCAAGGGATTGTTGGGGAGGAAAGGAGATGCTAATAATGGACGGAATGTCCGAGTTGTAGATGTGAGATTCGAGAGTTTGAGTGGGATCAGCAAGACGTCGTCTGGTCCTATTGCATCGGGTTGTCCTGTACAGATGGGCTATGTAGGCTAGCTACGATAGTCTCTTCGGTAGACACATGCGATAAATGTATTTAAATTGATGGATGGACTGCGATTGGAATAGTTGGTACATCAATCAGATCAGATGGTTGTGGTGTCAATTTAAACGTGTTAGTGTGAAAACAATTTTTCGGGTCAGCTGGCGTGGTGTGTTCGTGAGTTGTGGCTCAAACAAGCGCTAGAATGGCCAAGAGGGATTGAAATGGAGCCTTTGATAGTCTAGTGAACTGTATATACCATACAGTAGTGTCGTGTGAGTTCCGGAACCTCGTGCTGTGTGGGTGGGTGAGTGTGAATGTGAAGGCGTACCCCCCTGAAATTTCCCTCGTCCCTCCCCCTCCTTTCGTTCGCAATCACTGTGTTGAGGTGTACTATTATTGTTTACGTCACCGCGTGGATCGGGGCCACCCGTGAGGCTGACGATCCTCCAACTCAAAAGAAGGCCCGGCCAAGCCGCGTACTATAAAAAGCCAGCAGCACTACAACTCGACACTGCCAGACCACAGGTAACTGTAATATTAACATAATATATCAACTGTTTCGCCTGCCAAACCCGCCTCCAGTTCACTCCAATTCCCTAACACGTGGTTTCCACACCCCACAATTTCCCAAGCTCCAAACCCTGCGGTTCAAGGGGGACGGGAAAGAGAAACTGGTGGAGCAGGGAAGGAAGACACACACTTCTCGCTACCGTATCTTGCACTATTCAGTATTCTACCGGGCCACATCAACATCATCACCCGCCATCAACCCCACTAAACCCGAAAAGTACAAATGCACACCACAATGTATACCCTCCTCACCGTTTCCCGTCTATTTTCATCACACCCTAACGCTAGCCCAGCTTCGATACGCCCCAATAGCACCTGTATGATATTAAATTCCAATTATATACATCAATTTCCCTTATAACCACCCCCCTTCCCCCCCATCATCACCCACCATGGGCTTAATCAGAACATTTTTCTGGAAGAAAATTTTAGAAGGGAGGCCGTACAGCACCATACTACCGGCCGTGACGACACTACACTACTTTATGTAGAATAGAATAGGGAGGAAAAAAAAAAAAACAGGGAGCAAAGATGAAGCAGCTACATGCCATGGTATCCTGGAATTGAAGAGAATTGAAAGTAGACGAGAGTAAAGGAAGGGAAGAATATATATACAGAAATCCATATTGCCCTTCCCCTTCCCTTTTCCTCGCTTCTTTGCTCCTAACCATGCCGTCGCCACTACATCCATCCCCGCTCATCGCCCACCAGGCACCCCACGAGGTCGAATACGGGCGCCAACACCAACACCAACAAGACAGCGAAGCAGCACACACCCACGGCGACCGCCGTGACCACCACATCTCAAGCTCTCACACCAGCCCAGTCTTCTCACCCTCCACCATTCCCAATCCCTATCCCAATACCACCACCACCACCACCACGCCGCCATCTTCAATCCCACCTCTCTCCTCTCCACCAAGCCTCTCCTCCCTTTTCAACAACGATCACGATCATCGTCCCAACTCATCACACTACCAGTACGGATACGAATACTACCCTCACCACCCCCGTCGACATTCTGGCAACATTCCGACCTGCCCCGGCCCCTCCATCTCCACACGCACTTCTTTTACCCGTGTCGGCCCAGAAGACGACGATACGCCCCTCTTCCCAGCCCGGCCCGCCACCGCCTCAGCCGCTTTTTCCTCCGCCCGCCTCTTCCACAACCGCACCTCTTCAGCACCTGAACCCCCCGTCCCAAGTCTCCCCTTTGCACAAATTTCCCCACAGCTACCAATGACAACCATCAATACGCATCACGATAGGCGTAGCGGGGAGAGTTCTAGAAGCCGCCATAATCACTCGAATCATCCTGAAGATCAAAATCAGAATCAGAATGTAGATAGGGAAAGAGAGAGGGACGACGGAGGGAGGATGGTTGGCGGAGACAACCAGGGACGGCGCGGCAGTATACAGGCACAACAACAACAACAACAACAACAACCGCAACAACAACCACAGCAGCAGCAGCAGCAGCAACAATTAGTAGGGTCGTCTGCACCACTTTCCTATTCCGCTTCCACTTCGTCATCGTCGTCGTCATCATCACAGGCCAACAATAACAATAACAGCAGCAGGCTGGCTGGCGACTCCCCTAGTCAACCCCAGTCGCAATCTCAATCCCAAGCCCAGGTTTTAAACCAGGCACCCGCAGGGGCAGCAGCTGCAGCAGTCGTGGTAGGGATGGACATGACCGTCCCGCAGACTCCTCAGACGTTCATCACCTTCCTCCTCATTACCGGCCGCCGACGCACCATGTCGTTCGACCCCGAGACAACCATCGGGAGGGTGAAGGAGCTCGTTTGGAATACCTGGCCTGAAGGTGTGTGTGTGATACCCCAAACCCTTCCCTCTCTGCTTGTCCGACTGTGTTGTGTCATTTTATATTACCAATATATGCGCGATCTGGTGTAACCTATCTCGTCCTTAATCCTATTTTCCACGTAGAATGGCAAAACGAACGTCCCCCCGCGCCATCATATCTAAGACTGTTGTACCTTGGCAAAATGCTGCAGGACGATGATACATTGACAAGTACGCTTACCCTCTCCCTCGCACTCCCCTCCTATTCATTCGCATCTCTAACGGTTATCCTTTCTCCTCTGTTTTTTCCCCCCCTTCACTCTATCCACAAAACGTTTAGAACTCAAACTCCCAACGTCACATCAACAATCACCCCAAGCGACAATCATACACTTATCAATACGCCCATATGCCCCGCCCGGCGAGGGCGATGGTATCAAGAAGAAGCGGAGGATGTCGATTAGGTCTGCAAGTGCAAGAGAGGGTGAGTTCCCAGGTTTTCCCTCTTTTTGTTTTTGGCTTGTGAGGGTTGTGTATGCCTTTTGGGGTTGTGGCGAGTGTTATTTTTGGTGGTCCAGATGATGAAAGGCTTTTTTTTCTTTTTTTTTTGCATCTTCGGTGTTCGGATGCTTTCTGCTCGGGCTGCGCATGGTTCGACACGCACCTTTACCCTTGTGGTCGACGAAAAAGGAAAGGGAATATTACTTCTCGTTCAACCTTCTTTTCCCCCTGCTCCTCCCTTCTCTTGTTCTATTTATACAACCCAAGAAAATTTTCATGAATTGACGTTCACAATTACCCAGATCCAAATGAATCGAGTTCTGGCTGCTGTAACGGCTGCATCATATGTTAAGCCGGCACGGCAAAGGACTGATGTGTACTGTACACGTATACGAGGAACGATGAAAAGAAGGTGATGGTGGTGGTGGTGGTGTTGCAGGAAGAGGAAGGGGGGGGAGGGGAAGTTGTGCTAGTCTTTAATTACTTTATTTGTTCACGCGCACTCTCGCTTCATGTCTGTGTTTTATTGCTGCTTTCTTGCTGGTGCTGAGTGTTTGACTTGGACTGTGGATGTGTTTTTTCTGGTGTTTTTTTTCGCGTTCACGCGTTCACGGGTAACATATAGTAAGTGAGAAGTTAGTGTGGGTGTGTGTCAGAAATATAAAACGGAGGTGCTACTACAGACTCTCAGTCTAGTAGCATGTAAACAATACAGAGGTGCTTCAGTCGAATGTGTCTTCAACGTGGCCAGCCATAAACATATACATACATACACATACACATACACACATTCACCCGGCCCGGCCAAAGGCTAGAAGAAATCATGACCTCAAACCGGACGGGCACACTTCAAGTTATAAAAATACATGGCCTATCCCAGCTACCATCTTTTTCCCAACTCTCCCATATACCACCACCACCACCACCACCACCACCACCATCACAATAACATCCTCTAACAAGCAAAAGAATGACTCCAACACAGGCCTTCTCCACCAACCCCTTGCTCACCAAAGCCGACCTAGCCGCTTTTCTCACATCTCTCCTCGACTCACTCGAATCACACACATCAACCGGAGGGGCACTGATCCACCTTGGGTACACAGGGACACACTATGATGAGCGTGCTGCCCTACTCGAAGGATTTGCGCGTCCCCTCTGGGGACTTGGTGCGCTCCTCGCAGGCGGTGGGCACTATCCAGGAACAAAAAGGTGGGTGAGTGGTTTGGTAGAAGGGACAAAGGTGGGAGGGGAAGAGTATTGGGGAGCGATGAGGGATAAGGACCAGAGAATGGTCGAATGTTCACCCATTGGGTTTGCGCTGGCTGTTGCAAGAGAAGAGCTGTGGGATGGTATCGGTGCTGAAGAGAAGAAGGGATTCGAGAAGTGGCTAAGTGGAATCAATGAGAAGCAGATGCCGGATACGAATTGGTTGTGGTTTAGAGTGAGTTTTACCCTTTATTTTTTTCTGTCTGTCTCTTCAAATATTTTTCCTAAACTTATCTCTAGGTATTCGCAAACCTCGGCTTGAAACGCATCAACTCACCTTCCTTTTCCCAATCCCGCCTAAAAGCCGATCTTGACCGTCTGGATGAATTCTACGTCGGCGAAGGTTGGTCTCGAGATGGGCCAGAGGGTGTCATCCAGCTGGACTACTATTCCTCTTCCTTCGCCATCCAATTCGCCCAACTCGTCTTCTCCAAGCTCGCTTCTGGTTCAGACCGCCTTATCGATGGCGAAGAGGTACGATGCAGAGAGTACCGCAACCGGGCACGAATGTTTGCCCTCGACTTCGTGCACTATTTCGACGAGCAGGGGCGGGCGATCCCGTTTGGGAGGAGCATGACCTACCGCTTTGCCATGTCAGCATTCTGGGGCGCGATGGCATTTGCCGACATGGACCCCCCTGGGCCGTTGACATGGGGCGTGGTCAAAGGACTTCAGCTCCGAAATCTAAGGTATTGGGCACGGCAATCAGGGGCGTACAATCCTGATGGCACACTGACGATTGGGTACTGCTACCCGAACCATAACTTGACTGAGAACTACAACTCTCCAGGATCGCCTTACTGGTGCTGCAAGTCTTTCATCACCCTCGCGCTCCCTGACACGCACCCATTTTGGACGGCGAAAGAGGAGCCATACCCTGATTACTTGCGAGGCATGACCAAGGTGCTGGAAAAGCCGTTACATATCATGACAAACAAAGCAGGGCATACGTTCCTGCTGAGTTCAGGACAGCAGTGTTCATACCCAGTCAAGCAGAGTGCGGCAAAATACGGAAAACTGGCTTATTCGAGTGCATTTGGGTATAGCGTGCCAACAGGAAATGGTACGCTGGAGGAGCTAGGAGGGGACAGCACACTTGCACTGAGTGACGATGGTGGGGAAACGTGGAAGGTCCGGAGGGAGACGAAGGAGGCGAGAATTGAAAGTGGAGCGAAGGGAGAAAAATGGTTGAGGTCGATGTGGTACCCATGGAAAGACGTTGAGGTGGAGACGTGGTTGGTGCCGCCTCAAGAGGGCTCAGAGTGTTGGCATCTGAGAGTGCATAGGATTAGGAGCGAAAGAAGACTGATTACTGCTGAAGGGGGATGGGCGATATACGGGCAGGGGTCGGATTGGAGAGCATTAGCGCCTACCAGAGTCCGCGGAGTCGGTGACGTGGAAAAAAACAAGGAGGCGCCGGAGAGGCAAGATGAATGGGGTGTTTGGGAGGAGGGAGGGGAGGGGAGAGCTGTTTGTAAGGCAGGTGTGTCTGGAATTGTTGAGATCAGTGGTGACGACAAGGAAGGGAGAAGGCAGGCGAGGGTGGTGAGAACGGATCCAAATTCGAATCTGATGGAGCCCAGAGCTGTGGTACCTACTTTGGCCGGGTCAGTAGAACCAAGACAAATTGGGGGAAATGAGTGGTTAGTAACTGCTGTATTCGGGCTAACGTGTGAAGAAGGCCGTGAGGGACCAAAAAAAGGATGGGATCAGGAGTGGAACAGAAAGGCAAGTGTACCAGGGGAGATTGCGGCGCTCGTATCATGTTGCAGTTGTGGTTGAAACTGGTTGACATCTCTGTTTGGCATTGTCTGGTTGAATGCTGGTCAATGTTACCAGTGGCTAGAAGCATGCATAGCTGCCTACCATCAGAGTCACTGACATGCTTATACGTTTTTTTAAATCCGTCTTTCCACCTTTCTGTCTTTCACCTTTTGATCCCATAATATATAAGCTACGCCAGCCATCCTCAATGAAATCGTCACCAGGACCCCACTCATCCAATCCACCCCAATGGATATTGTCTCACTCTTCATACACTTGTTCTGTCTCTTCACCCGTAGTATTGTGAAATTCATCCTTAATATCGTGCTCTATGGGATCTTCTTCGGTCTTCCAAATTTTTATGTGACTTACATCATGTCATGTGATGTATAGGTGTTACGATCTCTCTTTCTTTTCTTTTCCTTTTCTTTTCTTTTCTTTTCTTCTCTTTTCCCTTTCGCTTATCTTATCTTATCGACCTTGGGCATGTCGGACATTTCGGACATCTCGGGTGACTCTGAAAGGTCCTTGGTTCAACCCCCGCTATTACCATTTACTTTACCACTTTACTTATATTCATTGTAGTTTATTGTTTGTTCCTTAGCTCTTTGATAGTTTACCTCTATGTGTAACTACAAGAGTCCAATCCATTCATCTTCAACTCCTTTTCTTCATCTCAAGACCATTGGAGTGATGCCTGTAGGACATTGACAGATCATGGTATAAGGGTTATACATGAGCTCCTAACAATAAGCCAGCCTCTGCACCAGTGAACACAGTTCTTCCCAGCCATCATTGGTGTGCATAAGCAACATGTCCTACAACATCCATATCACCTTCAATCATAGGTCCCATGTGTCAGGAGCTCACTGCAACAACCTTTACCATGATCCAACAAGTTCCCTCAGGTGTCGCTCCAAAGATATTGAGAGAGAAAAGAGAAATGAGATTGAACACTCGACACTATACAGTGGATAGACTATCAAAGAGCTAAGGGATCAACTACTACAAACAAAGGTTTTTGAGTAAGTGGTAAAGTAGATGGTTGAGGGGAGAATTGAACCCAAAGCTTCATGAGAGTCATCTGAGATGTCCGGAATGCCCAACATCCCCAAAGTCATCTGAGAAGCCTGAAATACCAAGATCTCTGGGTTTGGGAAAAGAAAAGAAAAGAAAAGGAAAAAGAAAAGGAAAATAAGATAAGTGCTGGGAAGATAAGATGGGGCACTTAAATGATTAGATGATGGGCATTAAGATAAGATAAGAGAAAAGGGAAAGAGAAGAAAAATGAGAAAAGGGATCATAACATCACCCCCCTTTCAAGGATTGCGTCCTTGCAATCATAACTCCTTCCTGGCTCCCTTCCACCATTTCCAACTCCATTCTAACCTTTCCAAGTAGTTGGCCTCAAACTTTCCATCTTCCCAACCGAATAATTTCTTTGGTGTTTGTGGTTCAGTCAGGTTCTCATAGCACTTGAAGGTGAAGTTTCTTAACACTACCAGTCTGGGGGTGGCTGGGTTTCATTTGTGGAAGGTCTTGACCTTCTCAGGGGCGTTCTTCATATTATCAGTGTTATGCCCTCTGAACCTCTAGCACTCAAGGTTCAACCCCTAAGCACCTCTAGCCCCTATCTTCGACGTTTTGACATTCTCTTGTTTACCTTTGTTTACCTTTTCACGAATATTGACCACATATTGACTTGGACAGTTGTTTCATCTGTAGTCATACATTCTGACTACTACCTTGGGGTACTCTGGTCCCCAGGTCTCCTTATTCATCACCTTACTAACATCCTTACTCATGCTACAACCAGGAGTAGTTATATTTAGGATGTTACTCATTTCACTACTTTGTTTTAGTTCTGCTTAGCTACCACCTTTATGTACAGTATATAAGCAGTAGCTACATTGCCTAGGATTCCCTAGGCTTTCAATACAAGTATCTCCCTTACTCTCACCTCGTTCTCACTGTCTGAGGATCTACCTAGAGCTCATTGCTCTACCTAGTGATCAGACATATCTTTATCTTATCTAAGCGGTGGTCACCTTGCCATTACTGCTCACCTCGAGAGTCCTATACTTGGTCTTCAGCTTACTGCCTGAGCACTGAGATAGACATCCCTTACAATCAGCCTGTTCCCATGTGCTTTCTTCGACAGGATAGCCTTTCCACTTGACCAGGTATTATAATTTCCCACCACACCTTACCCTACTATCTAGTACTTCTTCCACCTCATACTCTTCTCGATCTCCCACTATCTCTGGAGGAGGGCGTCCATGAGTTTTCTGTCCAGTAGTCATTGGTTTGGTATACAGTTTTAGCTTTGACTTGTTAAAGACATCATGTATTCTCCAATTAGACAGTATGTCTAATTGGTAAGCAGAGTTGCTGACTTTTTGTTTTACTATGAATGGTCCATAGTATTTGTTGTCCAGTTTCTTTGAAAGTCATTTTGTTTTGATGTCCAATGAGTCCAATAAGACCTTAGATCCTATGGTGTATTCTATAGTGGTTTTGGTGTGTTTATCATAGGACTCCTTCATTTTCTGATTTGCCTTGAGGAGTGCCACTTTCACTTTAGAGATCGCATCTTTGGTCTTATTGATGAATTCCTGTACCAATTGATTATTGGAAATAATGGTTGGTTCCACTCCAGTGAATGGGTTCCATCCATTATTCAACATGAATGGCAAGTAACCTGTTGCGCTGTGAGATTGATTATTGTGACAGAATTGGGCAATGGGTAGCCAATCTGCCCAATTATCTTGTTGATTGTTTACATAAATGTGCAAGTATTTGATTAATTCTTGGTTAACCCACTCTGTTTGGCCATCTGGTTGTGGGTGGAATGCTGTGGAGTAATTTCCAGTAATCCCTAGACTCTTGTACAATTCCCTCATAAATCTGGATATGAACTGAGCACTGTGGTCACTTATCACCTTTTTAGGGAGGCTGTGTTCTTTGAATATGTTATCCCTGTACAATGTGGCTGTCCCCAAGGATGTAATCATCAAATTCATCAGTATGTAATATACCTTCTTTGTTAGATGATCTACAACCACCATGACCATGTCATATCCTCTGGATTTGGGAAGTGGCCCAATAAAATCAATGCTCACCGTATGCCAAGGTTCAGGGGGTACTTCATTAGGATGAAGTGGCACTGCTTTTTGCTGTTGGTTTGGTTTATTCATAGCACAACCTTCACATCCTTTGATGTACCTTTCTATGCTTGCCTTCATGTTAGGCCACCAATAATTCCTGGTAATTAGTTCTATAGTTTTTGCAACTCCAGGATGGCCATTGGAGGCCCAGCTGTGGCATATCATTGTAAGGGATGTCTATCTCAGTGCTCAGGCAGTAAGCCAAAGACCAAGTATAGGGCTCTCAAGAGTGAGCAGCAATGGTGAGATAACCACCGCTTAGATAAGATATAGATATGTCTGGTCACTAGGTAGAGCAATGCTCTAGGTAGATGTTCAGACAATGAGGGTGAGATGAGAGTAGAGGAATACTTGTATGAAAGCCTAGGGAATCCTAGGCAATGTACCTACTGCTTATATACATAAAGGTGGTAGTTAAGGCGAACTAAAATGAGATAGTGAAACAAGTAAGAAGGTAAGAATAGCTACTACTTGTTATGCCCTCCAGCCTTCAGCACTCAAGGTTCAACCCCTAAGCGCTCCCAACCCCTATGTTCGATGTTTCGACGTCCTTTTGTTTACTCTTGTTTATCCTTTTACGAATACTCACCTTTACTGCCTCTGAGGACAGTGTTTCATTTGTAGTCAACATTGCTGACTATTGCTTTGGGCTTACTCTGATCCCCAAGCATCCTTACTCATCCCCTCACCAAGCTACTTACTCATCTGGTTACCAGTAGTAGCTATCTTTATTCTCTTACTTGTTTCATTGCCTTATTCTAGTTC